>JARYGA010014065.1:0-35758 GCA_030545235.1 Helianthus tuberosus | reverse complement strand
GCTGGTTTCCTTCTACGTACACGCCTCCAACCCACAAATCTTTTTCTTTTCTTAGGTTTTACTTTTTCCAAAGGTGGAGCTTGGAATTCCATAGGTTCCTCAACATCGGCAAAGTAACCAGTAAACTCTCTGGAAACTTCTATTTTCACAGGATAGAGGTTGAGATTCTCTAGGGCTCCAGATAATTCATTCATGCTGTTTAGCATAAAAAAATTACTAAGTTAAAATTTTATAACAAAACTTCACATATAACCTTCAAGTCTTATTGCATACCATGTGATACAAAGGACAACTGACAATTAAAACATACTAAGGTTTATGGTAATTTATTTATTTACTGGGTAAAGTTTCGGGCTTGTAGGTGATAGGGGTGCTAGAACTGAGTCAGGGTATTTTAAAGATTTGTATTCACTGCTACAGTAGCTAGCATATAGAGATCTGCCCATTTTTCATCTAACTGGTCTTCCCATGGTGGTTTACTGCCTAGTTCCTGGGTTTCCTGATTAACTCTCCGTTCTTTTGGTTGTGATTTCTTTATTTTCTCCTGACTTTTCCTAATAATCAAACTTCTTTTATTAGGAGAAAGTGGTTCCTCGTATTGTGCTTTTCGAACAAATATTCCTTCCTCAGGATCTACTAAGTATCTTGAGGAATTTGATCGAGATGAACTTCCCTTTTTCTTTTGGTGAAGTATCTAATTTATGGTAGATATCCGAAAGTCTTTTCTTACCCATACTGTAAGCAAATATCCAAATAATAAAACATATAATCACAAAATGACAATTTAGGAGAATTAAGTATTTTCTAAATATTTAATTGGCTTAAATCAGTGGCTTGATCAGTGGCTCTGATACCACCTTCTCCTGTCACGGCCCCAGCCCCGGTTTTACCCGGTCAAGAGCCGTGGGGCAGGAACCCGTGGTATCTGTAATGCGATAGCGGAAGATTTTTAACAGGATCTTTTAAAACTCAAATTGCCCAATTATTTTATTCCATAATTTTGGGATAAACCCCGTAATTTACAACAGAGGAATTTAACTAGGAAATTCCCTGATTTATTAAAACATGTTTATTTATTTTTAACTGAGCCACCTCTTCAAGCTGGTTAGTGCTCCGTAGCACGTTTCCTTGATTTACAGCAGGTCGCCTGAAACATGTTTTAAAAATATTTTATCAGCGGGGAAATGCTGGCGAGTCACTCAAATTTGATAAAAAGACACATAGTTATCAATTACAGCATAAGAGCGATTACAATGGTTTCTATCTTATTGTTATATGGCACCGTGTCACCTCCTGGTGACGATGGTCATACCACTCTTGGGTCATGTTACCCAAGTAGTGATGATTATCACTGTTAGGGCTTATTAGCCTAACCCATGAGAAATTAGTAATGTACACAATACCCCACTAGCCATTGATTAAGATTACCACGACTTACTCCCTGTAATTATAACATTTGAAAATAATTTGAGGTATTGTAAAACAGTTGATAAAAAGAGAATGACTCACTTTGCAGATTTAACGGGCAGAGTTTAAGCCTACTGATTAGCCGTATGACCTAATTTAAATAACATGCACACGAACGAGGTCAGTAACTAATACAGCATTTACGATAACTCACGAGATTAAACCCTCACAACAAATGACAAAGTGCGATACTTAAACATCCATCGAATTCACGACGAATGACAAAGCATAAACTCAATGTGGGCAGCACTTAAACATCCATTAGATAGTTTCAATCGATCGGACATTGAATCGTAGTAGCGATCGAGTTAATACCCGGTATCGGAGCAGCGCCTCGCTAATATAATTGAAAGTAATTTCGAATTCAGAGTAGCCAAATTCGTTTTTTGAAAGTTTTTGTCGACACAGAATGAAAGCTCCTGAGACAAGCTATTTATAGCTGAAATATGGGGCTCTCGTGGCCCGTGTGAGACATAGGCTCACTCTTACGCGGCCCGCGTGGCCACCTAGTCTACGTATAGGTTTGCATGGTCATGCGTAGGTTTGCCAGTTGGGTTATACGTGGATCCGGAATACTTATCCGGTCAACCCATGTTTGACGCGGCCCGCGTAAAGTATGCTTAACCTTTACGCGGCCCGCCTGAACCCTATAAATCTTGATTTCTTAGTTTTTTTATATGGAATAGGGTTTCAGGGGTCCGGATTCTTACTTACAGGTCAATTTAGGACAATTTTGAGAGTCCTTACACTTCAGCCTTTATCCACTTGGAGAAGTAATCAGTCATAGCAAGCATGAATACTTTTCCACCAGGTGCCTTAGGAAGTTTACCAACTATATCCATTCCCCATCTCATAAATGGCCAAGAAGAGGATATAGGATGCAAGAGCTCTGCTGGTTGATGAAGGATATTACTGTGTCTCTGACAAGGATCACACTTCTTGGCATAATCCACAACATCCTTCTTCATTGTAGGCCAATAGTAACCTGTCCTTAGGATCCTTGAGAATAATGCCCTGCCCCCAGTGTGATTTCCACAATCTCCTTCATGAAAATCCTTTAGGACTTCTTGGATTTCAGGATCCTCAATGCATCTTAGATATGGTCCTGCAAGAGATCGTTTATATAACATGTTATTCAATATTGTAAATTGAGATACCTTAATTTTGAAATCCCTGGGGTTTTCTCCTGTAGGAATCTCTCCATGTTGGATATATCTTTTGATTGGAAGGATCCAAGATCCTGAATGAGATTGTGTATCATCACTAGGGATGATTGCAGAATCTTCTCCTATCTCCATGGCTACATGATCCTCAATAGCGGGGGTTAGGATGTGGACAATAGGGATCCTGATATCCTCTGGAATCTTCAAGGATGATCCTAGATTGGCTAATGCATCAGCTTCTGCATTCTCTTCCCTTGGTACCTGTGTTAAACTAAAGGAAACAAAAGAGAGTGCCAATTCTTTGACTATCTCTAAATATTTGATTAGCTTTTCACCTTTAACAGCATAGGATCCATTAAAGTGATTAGTAATTAACAATGAATCTACATGTACCTCAAGATACCTGATCCTCATATGCTTGGCAATTTGCAAACCAGCTATCAAGGCCTCATATTCAGCCTCATTATTAGTAGTTTGAAACTCACAAGCTATGGAGTGGAGTATTATGTCCCCCTGTGGTGATTTTAGTAGTATTCCAAGTCCTGTTCCTTTGACATTAGAGGCTCCATCGGTGAAGAGTATCCAAGGATCCTTAGTTTCTTCAAGCTGTTGGACTTCTAACTCAGCTTCCTTTTGCAAGTCACTACTGAAATCTGCCACAAAGTCAGCTAAGGCTTGGGATTTAATGGCAGTTCTAGGTTCATATCTTATATCATAAGCGCTAAGCTTCACTGCCCATTTAGACATCCTTCCTGACATTTCAGGTTTCCTGAGAACATTCTTAATTGGAAAATTAGTCTTGACAATAATGGCATGAGTTTCAAAATAATGTCTTAATTTAGTAGATGCCATAATTAATGCAAGGATAAGTTTTTCTAAATGTGAATACCTGGATTCAGCATCAAGCAAACTCTTACTAATATAATAGACAGGATGTTGTGTACCTTGGTGATCCTTAACAAGGACTGCACTTACTGCTTTAGAGGATACCGCCAGATATAAGGATAATATATCCCCTTTTTTCTGGTTTCATCAAGGCAGGAGCTGAGGATTTGTAATCCTTAAGGGCTTTGAGAGCACTTTCATGCTTTTCAGTCCATTCAAATTTCTTGTTCTTTCTCAAAATGTCATAGAATTCCTTGCATTTTTCTGATGACTTGGATATGAACCTGTTCAAGGCCGCGATCCTCCCTGTTAACCTTTGCACATCCTTGGCATTGGCAGGAGATTTGATATTCACAATAGCCTTAATTTGCTCTGGACTTGCTTCAATGCCTCTTTTTGTCACCATATATCCTAGGAATTTACCTGCTTTAACACCAAAGTGACACTTGGAAGGATTTAGTTTCATATTAAATTTATCAAGGATATCGAATGCTTCCTCTAAGTCTCTAAGGTGATCCTCAGCTTTCTTAGACTTGACCACCATGTCATCTATATAGACTTCCATAGTGTGTCTAATTTGTTCCTTGAACATCATATTGACTAGCCTTTGATAAGTAGCACCTGCATTTCTTAGTCCAAATGGCATAGCAATATAACAATATATACCAGTTGGGGTCATAAAGGCTGTATCCTCTTGATCAGATGGTTCCATCTGAATTTGTTGAAATCCAGATGAAGCATCCATAAAAGTCAACAACTCATGACCCACGGTAGCATCCACCATGGAGTCAATGTGGGGTAATAGGAAAGGATCCTTGGGACATGCCTTGTTTAAATCAGTAAAATCGACACATACCCTCCGCTTTCCATTTTTCTTTTGAACAACAACCACATTGGCTAACCACCTTGGATACTTAACCTCTCTTATCATACCTGCCCGGAGTAGTTTATCTACTTCCTCCTGGATAATGGCATTTCTCTCAGGTGCAAACTTCATCCTCTTTTGATGAATTGGCTTGAATGACTTGTCAATGCCAAGTTTATGAGTAATTATATCTTTAGATATACCTGTCATGTCCTCATGCTTCCAGCCAAAGGTAGTTTTTCTCCTTTTGAGGAAGGATACTAGATCATGTTCAATGTTGTTGAGGATCCCTGATCCTATGAAGATCATGGATTCAGGATCATGGGGATCCATAAGGATTTCTTTAACATCTTGTTCTCTTGCCTCCAAGACATCTCTTGGAGGATGCTTTAATTGCTATTGCTCCCTTGGTCTTGAGGCTGGCTTCATTGATGACGTGTAGCAATTCTTAGCTTCTTGTTGATCACTCTCAATTTTCACCACTCCCCATGGACTAGGAAGCTTCACGCATTGATGATAGGTAGATGGGACTGCCTTCATGTCATGTATCCATGGCCTGCCAAGGATAACATTACAACAGGATAAGCAATCTATAACACAGAATTTTTGATAAGAATGAAGTCCTTCAATATAGATGGGGAGTTTGATGTCCCCCAATGTGTTCTTGGTTTCTCCACTGAATCCCACAAGAACTGAGGATCTTGGTACAATATCCGATTCAGGGATGTTCATCTTCTTAAGGATATCAAGCTGAATGATGTTTACTGAGCTTCCTCCATCTATCAGGATCCTGTGAACAAAGTGGTTAGATATAAACAACGTAATGACAAGACCATCATGATGAGGGTCCTGCACATCAACACGATCATCCTCATCAAAAGTTATGACTTTCTCCTGTGTAACAGTAGAGGTCCGGATGGGTCTATCTCCATTATCCATCTTGGTCTCCTTGGCATGTCTTTTGGCTGCTGAAAAGGAAGTACCACAAATGTCTGATCCACCGGATATAAAGTTTATAACTTGTGCATCTGCTGGAGGAGCAGGAGCTCTTTCTGGGATCCTCTCAGGATCATGGGTCCTTGACTTCTTTCTTCCCAAAAGCTCCTTCAAGTGCCCCTTGCTTAACAAGTAACCAATTTCTTTTCTAAGTGCAATACACTCTTCAGTGAGATGCCCGAAATCCTCGTGATATGCACACCATTTGGACTTGTCCTTTGTTGCGGCTGGTTTATCACTTTTCCTTGGCCATCTTGCTTTCTCACATATATTCTGCATTGCAAGAATTAGTTCATTGTTATCAACAGAAAAACAGTACTCAGAAATTGGAGGATAATCCTCATCATCCTCTTCTTGTTCTACTGCATGCACGTTCTGGTTGTCAGACTTGTTGTAGGACTTGAACTTGTTATTCTTGAAGTAGGATCCTTGTTTTTCCTGTTTCGGGGATCCTGCCAATCTCTCCTGGATCCTTTTATCATCCTCTAATCGGATGAATCTAAAGGCCCTGGTTCTCACTTCATCAAGATTCCTGCATGGGGTCATAACAAAATCATCATAGAATAATGAATCCCTAAGCAAACCCATTTTAAAGGCTTCCACAGCCGTAGCTATATCCAGATTAGGAATATCTAAGGATTCTTTACTAAACTTAGTGATGTAATCTCTAAGTGATTCATTTTGACCTTGTGTTGCCTTATATAAGTCACTACTTAAACGTTCAAATTTTCTGCTACATGAGAATTGGCTATTAAACAGGTTAACTAGATTAATAAATGAAGTAATAGAATCAGGGGGAAGACTTAGCAGCCATTTAAGAGTTGATCCTGTAAGTGTGGATCCAAAACCCTTGCATAGACATGCTTCTTTTAACCTGTCAGGAATTGGATTGATCTCCATCCTTTCTCTATATTGGGCTACATGTTCTTCTGGATCCGTTGAACCATCATACAGCTTCATAGTTGGTATCTGGAACCTTTTGGGTATCTCAGCATCACAAATATGTGGTGCAAAACGAGATATCCTATGGCTACCATCTGCGATTTCAGGAATGGGCTTAACCACCCCTGGAACGCTGGATATCATATCCTTCAGTTTCTGTAATTCTCTAGCCATTGTTTGATTGATACCTGTATCCTGCATAGAGCCATGGTTAGTGTTATAAGAATTATTGAAAGTGTTACCTCCCGGAGGATTCAAGTTTGGAATTCCAGATGTGAATCCATATTGACGGGATTCTGGTATGATTGAAGGACCAGAAGAGGCAATGGTCTGCATTGGAATGAAGTCTCCTTGATGAACATATGTGCTTGGGGGTTGTACGCTTCTTAAGAATCCTTGATCCTGAAAGACGTTGGATCCTTGAACCTGGAAGGAGGATCCTTGAACCTGTGAGGATCCTTGAACACGTGAGGATCCTTGGACCTGGGAGGATCCTTGAACCTGAGAGGATCTTTGGACCTGAGAGGATCCTTGAACTGTGTGCGTTCCCATATATCCTCCTGAGCTGACGAAGGATCCCGGATGCTGGAAAGAGGATCCCGAAGGCTGAAAGTAGGATCCTGAAGGCTGGAAATGAGACCCTAACGTCTGACTCATGGTTGTTGTTCCATAACGCCTTCCCAATGGTTCAGTTTGGTACTGGATATCTAAGGCTGCAGATTACTGGGCAGTTATAGCCGGAGTGTCGAAATCCAGTGACCTTGGTATCAGAGGAGAGTGATCCTCCCCTGATCTCTTCTGTTTCTTGATGTCACCAATCTCCCGGAGGATCCTTTTGTTGGT
This sequence comes from Helianthus tuberosus, assembly GCA_030545235.1. Classification (NCBI taxonomy): domain Eukaryota; kingdom Viridiplantae; phylum Streptophyta; class Magnoliopsida; order Asterales; family Asteraceae; genus Helianthus; species Helianthus tuberosus. Next base: position 28,597 of record JARYGA010014065.1, on the reverse strand, counting down.
TTTGTCCTGTTCTTGCATGTGATCCCCCATCTGCAAAATCAAAGTAAAAAGATCATTAGTAGTAGGATTAGAAGAAACAGAAGAAGTTGGTGGTTTTGGAAAAATGGGGCTTGGTCTCTTTGCAGCATTTTCAGCATTCTTCTGAGATCCAGAAGGTGGTGGAGGCAAAGGTGGAACGCCCTGTGAAGAACTTATTGCCGGCATCGAACTTGAAGTGCTCTTTGCTGAAGAAGCCATCTGCTTGGTTGTAATGAACTGAAATGATCACCAAAACAAGAATTTCTTAGGAATGAAGCACCAATTGCCCCACGGTGGGCGCCAAACTGTTTTGGTCAAAAATCAAGCAAGGATAATGCAACCAAATCTTTTGTTGTGAGGTGTGATGCTTGAATCTATGAACAATTGTATGAACAACTTGCAAATCAAATAAAGAGGTGACACAAGTGTTTTGGTCAAAAATTACCGAAGCAATTAAGTGATCAAATTAGTTAAGTGAGGTAGTGTGCTAGAAATTTATGTGAAAAATATATTTTTCCAAGTTGATTGTAAAAACAGTTTGAGGATACGGCTTAGGATATAGAGTTGTATCTGTGATCAAACAATGAGCAAAAAAGTAAAGGTTGACACGTGATGTACGAGGAAAGCCCTTGATCAATCTAGATCGCCGGCACAAAACCTCGGGAGCTGTCAATCGCAGCTGCCTTGTTCTTCTATTACTTCAAATATCAGGATACAGTGCAGGATGTGATGCGGATCAACTAGGTGTTACAATGTAATTCGAATACAAGTGTTTGTGTAGAGTGTTTGCAGTGAGCTAGAGAGCAAAAGTGTTCGAAAGTATGTGTGAAAGTTGCGTGCCTTAATCTGATCCGCCCCATCTATTTATAGTAAAAGAAATGTAACAAACTATCCTAATAAACCGGGATCCGGCGAATATTCCCACTGGAACGTTGTTGACCTGGTCTTTCGGGTTCAACGTCTCTCACATAACAGATACGCCCGAGTCTTGAGGAGAAGAAGTCCATCTGACCGTTAGTAACCCACAGCCTCTAACCTGCACGTGGTTAATTTAGTTAACACCAGGATATCGCCCAGGATGTTAGCAATATCCTAATCCAGTATCCTGGTCACAAGCAAACAACCAAAAGCAGGATATTAGTCAGGATATGTACGCTCAGAAAATGACCCATAACAATTGTCCCCAAATATATCTGTTGGTATACCAATCCAACGGATATATTTTAAAAATTCTATCTCGTAAATCAAGGCAATTAAAACGAAACGATGGTTGAGGTGACATTGTGCCATTTTCAATGCAATATTTACTCTTTACCCCCTATATTCAGCCTATAATTAGCTGAGATATTTCTTCTTGTTATCATTACTCTTCAAGCGATTTTCAGGTAACCATCCTTTCTTTCATCCTCTGTTCTTTTTCCAGAGTTTCTTTTAGTTTGCTTAATACCCTTCATGGCATCACGGACAAGATCTCGTTCGGATGAACCAGTCCCAACCCTCGTGAGTCAAAACCTCATACGAGAACCGAAAAAAGAAATCTGCTGCTTCAACAATGCCGATATCGCTGCCCTCAAGAATTCCGGCGCCTTTCCCGCTGGAACAGTCATTCGCCCTTTTGATCGGGAGGTCCGATCAGACGTGTCATCAGACGTGTCATCAGACGAGTGGGTCTGTTTTTTCGCCTACCCCTTTTCTTTGGGACTCCGGTATCCATTTCCACCCTTTATCTCTCGTTTCTTCGACCTCACCGGCCTTAGTTATGCTCAAACTATGCCAATGGTCTGGCGAGTTTTGATGGTGCTAGATCAAATTAGATCTCGCCATTGCCCTGACCTGTGTATTGAAGACCTCCCTATAGCATACCGGTTGAGGTCCCATGGCGACAGCCGTTTTCTTTTGTTTTCCACCTCCAAAAGCCCTTTAGTCCTTAAGGCCACCAAGAACGAAGACCAATGGCGGCGAAAGTTTTTTTTTGTGAAAAGAGACTCTATCGACAAGGGTTTCGATCTGCCGGTTAGATGGTTAACCAAGGTTAGGATCTAGGGTTTTAGGAATATCCCCAAGTGTATCCTTAAACTATATCCCAAACTTATATCCTGATGTTTTTATGCAACGAACTTCAGAGATTTAGCACCCCCAAGTGCGGAATCCAAGTCCAGGATCAAAGGAATCTACCAACTTCCTGCTAGTGAAAGAACTTTCTCCCTGTCTCTTACAGATTCAAGCCAAAAATCAAGTTCAGAGATGTCTAGTAAGCATATTCTCAGTAATTATCTTTATTTATCAAACCGATTATTTTTCAGAGGTATTATGAGTTTTAAAAATATCTTCCCTTGTGTAGTACCAGTTGTCAACCTTGAAGGCTTCCAACTTGACGAGTTGGATAGTTACTCCAGCCTTGTACCTGTCAAACAAGAATCTAAGCCGAAATCATCTGCCACACCGAAGCCTACCACTTCAAAGACTACTACCTCTCCTAAAGCTCCTCCGGCATCTAGGACCCGGGCCTCTAGCTCCCGGAAGAGGAAAGAAATGGATTCTCCAGCCGCCTCTGAGACATTCTCCCTCGAGAATCATGGATTTAATGAAACCACTTCATTCCTCAAGTAGGTAAAAATTCCCTTCCAATATCCTGAACATGCATGTTAGTCATTATCCTGCTCATTTTACATTGATACCAGTATCTTTAACTGCAGGGCTTGGAACGTCTCATGCACTTGTATGAAGACGCCTGTGGGCTTAATAAGATGCTGGAGATTAAGCTCGAAAAAGCTGAAGCCACCATAGCTGATCAAGGAACAATTGCAGCTGCCAAGTCCCAGCATTATGAAGACAAATACAAGTCAATGATCCAGGAACACCAAGCTGCCCTCCACAAAGCCAATGAGGATGCTCAAGCCAAACTAGATGCCGCCCTTCTCCAATACCAGCAGGATATGAGTTCATATCGGGACAGTCTCAAAGCATCCGTTGTTATCTCCCTTCTCCAAGCCAGGTTAAGGATGGCTTATGAGGACAAGAGTTTGGGCTTCGAATGCCCCTCCTGGAATGTAAAGGCTTGGGAAGCGAAACTACAGGATCTTGGAGGTCATCCCGTCGCTCATCCTGCAAAGCATGCTGGTGAAGAGCCTTCTAAGGCGGCAGAGGAAGTGGCCAATGCTGGTTATGATGCCGAGAAAAATCCTGAGGGGGATGCTGGTGCAGATGCTGGGAAAGAAGTTGTTGATCAAGAAGGTGCTGCCCCTTAGGTGGCGAAGTGGGCGATGATGGATATACGTGCCAAGGCCGGAGCCCACTTTTTTAAATTTCATGGTTGTGGTTTGTACAAACAATTTACTTTTCCTGTCGTTAAACAATTTACATTTCCTGCACTAGAACAATACGATGACCAAAGGTGGATGGGTCCTGGGTTTCAGGATGAAGCCCTTGGTTATCGGTTAGTATAACCTGTTTTGAATGTCGTAACGGTTGAAGGTGGACAGGTCCCGTTTTGAGATAGAACCTTCAACCGTTACATAAGTATGGTAAAGACTAATTGTGCTTTTGGTGGATGGGCCTCGGTTTGAGGTGAATCCAAAAGCACAACTTTTGACATGTTAATAATATAACTTCCTTTTGACTTATTTGTTGTTGCCTTTTAATTTCTGTCATGCATTCCTTAATGTAGATTTTAGCTTTGCAAAATTTTGTACAACTATCTTTTGAAAATATCCCGATCAATATACTCAGTGATATATTATGAAAGCTTTCATTAAATAGAACTTCTAAAAATTCAATCAACTTTAGAGAAAACTTCTAAAGAATAAAAGATAGTCCACTTTCCAAAACCTGTTTTGATAATACTTGTTTGATCAGAGTTTTAATTTCAATCAAGTATCACTTCCAAATATTTCAATCAAATATCCCGAAACATATTCCAAAAACAGATTCCGAAGACGTATCCTAAAGATATATCCTTAATCAGAGTTAAAAATTCGTTTATGGTTCACAAAGGAAAGATCATACCAGGAATTGAGTGTAGCCTTAGTATTAAACTCCAACCCTTTTTGTGGCTTCCCCTGCCAAGATGTCCCCAGTTCGATACACTTAGCTCAACTTTGATTCTTTATGCTTCATACAATTATTTTAGATGGAATGTCCCCTGTGCATGAATTCCTTAAACATGTATAAATTTTTTGAACAATAGTTCCAATTGTATAGACAATTTTTGTGTTACAGGGGTAAAACCCAAAATATACTGGAGATAAATCCTTCGTATCTGGGGGAAATCCCAAATTTTCGTGCGCTACAGGCGGGAGTGTATAAACTCCAAGACTTAGAAAGGTGAAAACCTTTAAACCTTAGAGAGTATGAAAATACCCTTTCGTGAGAGAGGGTGATCAATCCTCATATACCTTAAGGATTCAGGATATAGCCAATAGTAACGAAATTGTCAGCCACTTTTACATGAACTGGTCCCGCCACCTTGAACTATTCCCGAATAGCTTGCGCTCCAGGCGGGGTGTTTAAACCCAATTCGGAAGAAAGGTGAATACCTTTAAACCTGTGAAGGGATCAGGATCCCTTAGACGTGAGAGAGGGGGCCAATCCTCTAATCTTCCAAAGTATCCTGAGTGTGTATCCTGGTGCTACATCCCGAAGAATATACTGCAAAACAACTGTAAACTAAGGTGGGTGTTAGCCTGGCTAACACCCCTCCGATGCTTAAGTCAGTAACGGGTTCAAAATAGTAAATGATATTAAAATTTAATAAAAGAGTCAGAATCCATACCACCCTGAGTCGGAATTTGAATTCCCTACTCACTTAAAATAGAGCTTTAGATGTATAGCATTCCAGGATCTCGGTAGCATATCTCCCTCCATATTCTTGAGTCGGTATGCTCCTTTTCCTGATTCTGATTCAACCTCATAGGGTCCTTCCCATTTCGGAGCCAACTTTCCATCAGCAGGATTAGTAGTATTCTGAAAAGCTTTTCTCAATACCCAATCTCCAACCTGAAATCTTCTAGTCCTTATATTCTTGTTATATGCTTTAGATATCCTCTGTTGATATGCTGCCATCCTTAGTCTTGCAGCATCTCTTGTCTCATCAATAGTATCCAGTTCCTGGCATAGGACTTCAGGATTCTGCTCAGGATCCCTGAGGTTGGATCTTGCTGTAGGTATCACCATTTCCGTCGGGATCACCGCTTCTGCTCCAAACACTAGGGAAAACGGGGTTTGACCAGTTGCATTCTTCACCGTTGTCCTATCAGCCCACAGAACAAAGGGTAATTCTTCTGCCCATCTTCCTTTCTTAGCCCCTAGTCTCTTTTTTAAGTTGTTGACAATTATCTTGTTTGATGATTCGGCTTGTCCATTTGCTTGAGGATGTACCGGAGTAGACGTAATCATTTTGATTCCCCAACTCTTGCAGAAGTCAGTAGTCCTTTTACTTATAAATTGAGATCCGTTGTCACAAATTATCTCAGCTGGTACTCCAAACCTAGTCAGGATATTCCTTTTTATGAAGGATACCACTTCTTGATCTCTAACTTGAACAAATGTTTCTGCTTCAACCCACTTGGAGAAATAATCCGTCATTGCCAACATGAAAACTTTTCCTCCTGGAGCCTTTGGAAGCTTTCCCACTATATCCATACCCCATTTCATGAACGGCCAAGGGGAAACAATAGGATACAGCGGTTCAGCAGGCTGATGTAATATGTTACTATGTCTTTGACATGTGTCACATCTTCGAGCATATTCGGTGGCATCTTTCCTCATCGTCGGCCAATAATATCATGTCCTTAATACTTTTGAGAATAAGGACCTGCCCCCAGTATGGTTACCACAATCCCCTTCATGTATATCCTGAAGTACTTCTTTGGTTTCGGGATCCTCCAAGCACCTCAGATATGGTCCTGCAAGAGATTTCTTATACAAAACATCATTTATAATAGTGAATCGTGATACCTTCATTCTAAAGGCTTTAGGATTCTCATTCTTTGGGATGTGTCCTTCCTTGAGATATCTCATGATTGGAGCCGTCCAGGACTTAGGATCCTCCTCGGGATACTCATCATCAGGATCCTGAATACTTATTACTTCCTTATCCTGAGGATTCGTCGCAGGATATAGGATATGTAATATTGGTATTCGGGTTCCTTCCGGTATCCTGACCGATGATCCCAGATTTGCCAAGGCATCAGCTTCAGCATTATCCTCTCTTGGTACCTGTTCAAGTGTAAAAATATCGAAATATCCTGCTAATTTTTTGAGAATTTCGAGATACTCGATTAACTTCTCTCCCTTAACTGCATAGGTTCCATTAAAGTGATTAGTGATTAACAAAGAATCAACATATACTTGTAAACATCTAATATTCATATTTTTAGCCAACTCTAACCCTGCAATCAAAGCTTCATATTCTGCCTCATTATTAGTAGCAGAAAATTCACACCTAATAGCCTGGGGTAATATGTCCCCCTGTGGCGATTTTAGTAGTATACCTAAACCTACACCTATTACATTAGATGCACCGTCAGTATACAATGTCCAGCATTCTAAGTTTTCTCCTAGCTGCTGTACTTCTAAATCTACTTCGTTTTGAATGTCACTACTGAAATCAGCCACAAAGTCAGCTAAAGCCTGAGACTTTATAGCATTTCTAGGCTCATATACTAAGTCATAAGCACTCAGTTTTACTGACCACTTAGCCATCCTACCCGACATCTCGGGTTTCCTAAGCACATTTTTAACAGGATAATTGGTTTTAACATGAATACTATGTGTCTCAAAATAATGTCTAAGTTTCGTTGACGCCATAACTAGGGCTAATATCAATTTTTCTAAATGAGAATATCTAGTTTCAGCATCTAGTAAACTTTTACTAACATAATAGACAGGATATTGCTGACCTTCATGGTCCTTTGTAAGAACGGCACTTACAACATTCCCTGATACAGCTAGGTATAGGGATAGTGGTTCACCATTTTCAGGCTTCATCAATAGAGGTGCAGTTGAGAGATATCGCTTCAAATCCTGCAAGGCTGCTTCATGCTTTGCTCCCCATTCGAACTTCTTATTCTTCTTGAGGATATCATAAAATTCCTTGCATTTTTCCGAGGATCTTGAAATAAATCTGTTCAATGCTGCTACTCGGCCTGTCAACCGTTGAACATCCTTCATATTCGAAGGTGATTTTATATCCAGGATAGCTCAATCTGCTCCGGGCTTGCCTCTATGCCTCTTTTGGTCACTATATATCCTAGAAACTTTCCTGCCCCCACTCCGAAATGGCACTTAGTAGGATTCAGTTTCATGTTATACTGATCCAGGATATCAAATGCTCCCTTAATATCCTGGAGGTGATCCTCATCCTTTTTAGATTTCACCACCATATCGTCAATATATACCTCCATGGTGTCCCCCAGCTTGTCTTTAAACATCATGTTTACCAACCTCTGGTATGTCGCACCTGCATTTTTCAAACCAAAGGGCATAGCGGTATAACAATAAATACCTGTGGGTGTCATGAAAGCAGTATCCTCCTGGTCCGAAGGCTCCATTTGAATCTGCTGAAATCCTAAGGATGCATCCATGAAGGTCAACATCTCATGCCTGGCGGTAGCATCCACCATTGCATCAATATGAGGAAGAGGAAATGGGTCTTTAGGACAAGCCTTGTTCAAGTCCGTGTAATCTACACAGACTCTCCGTTTCCCATTTTTCTTCTGTACCACTACCACATTTGCCAGCCATCTTGGAAACTTGACTTCTCTGATCATTTTGGACTTCAACAATCTTTCAACTTCTTCCTGGATGATCACATTTCGCTCCGGAGGAAATTTTCTTCTCTTTTGTTGGACCGGCTTGAATGACCTGTCAATACCAAGCTTATGTGTTATAATATCCTTGGATATACCTGTCATATCCTCGTGCTTCCATGCAAATGTTGACATCCTACATTTCAAAAAATTAATCAATTCATTTTCAATATCCTGAGGGATATTGACTCCTACGAGCACCGAGATATCCGGATTATCCTGATCAAGGATAACTTTCTTTACATCCTGCTCAGAAGCCTCCACGATATCCTGGGCCCGCATCTTTAATTGCTATGCTGGATTAGGCTTGGTTGAGGATTTCATTGAGGATGAGTAGCATTCCTTCGCCTCCTGCTGATCACTATAAACTTTGACGACCCCCAAGGGGTAGGGATCTTAATGCACTGGTGATAAGTCGATGGCACAGCCTTCATGTCATGGATCCATGGCTTGCCTAGTATGATGTTATAGCAGGATAGGGAGTCCATCACACAGAAGCGTTGTATCGAGTTGACCCCTTCAACATATACTGGTAACTTTATCTCTCCTACGGTATTCCTAGCTTCTCCACTGAAACTAACGAGCACAGTGGACTTTGAAGTAATGTCCATCGGAGATACATTCATCCTCTTCAATGTTTCCAGCTGAATTATGTTGACGGAGCTACCATTGTCCACCAAAATCCTGCGTACAAAATGGTTAGCAACATATAATGTTATTACGAGAGCATCATGGTGAGGATCCTGGACAGTATCCCTGTCATCACTATCGAAAGTGATCATTTTATCGGTTGTAAGGGTAGTCATCCTTGCTGGTTTGTCCCCCCTTTCAGTCTTAGCTTCCTTTGCATGTCTCTTTGCCGCAGAATACGAAGTCCCACAAATGTCGGATCCTCCTGAAATAAAGTTAATTATTTTGGCATCTACTGGGGGTGATGCTGCTCGTTCAGGATCCTTCTCAGGATCCTGCCCTTTATTCTTCTTTCTTCCCAGCAAATCCTTCAGATACCCCTTGCTTAACAGTTAACTTATATCTTTCCTTAGAGCAATGCAATCCTCGGTCACATGTCCAAAATCTTCATGGAAGGCACACCATTTGGATTTATCTTTCCAATCAGCTTTCTGATGATTCTTTCGAGGCCACCTAGCTTTGTCTCCTAAACCCTGCATAGCATACATTAACTCAGGTATATTAATAGAAAAGCAGTATTCAGATAATTCAGGATATTCTTCAAGATCCTCGTCTTCAACAGCATTCACTTTCTTGTTATCATTTCTGCCATATGGCTTGGAGCGAAATGGTTTATACGAGGATTCTGATTTCCTGTTGGTTGATTCATAGGTCGAAGTAGAATTCATCCTCTCTTGCATCTTTTTGTCATCTTCTAAGCGGATATATCTCAAAGCCCTGTTACGAGCTTCGTCGAGATTCCTGCAGGGATTCATTACAAGATCCTGATAAAACTGAGAATCCTTTTGTAACCCCATCTTAAAAGCCTGCACAGCTGTTGCAACATCAAGATGTGGGATATCCAAGGATTCCCGGCTAAACTTGTTCACATAATCCCTCAAGGATTCCTGAGGTCCTTGAGTTATCCTGTAAAGATCACTGGTTAGTTTCTCAAAACTCCGACTGCAAGAAAACTGACTATTAAATAAATTAACCAAATGAGCAAATGAAGTAATTGAGTGAGGAGGAACATTTAACAGCCATTTTAAGGCTGATCCTGTCAAGGTAGAACTGAAACCCTTGCACAAGCATGCTTCCTTGAGTTCCGGAGGGATAGGGTTAATCTCCATTCTTTCTCTATACTGGGCAATATGCTCTTTAGGATCCGTAGTCCCATCATACAGTTTCATGTTGGGGGTCTGAAATCTTTTTGGGATTTCAGCATCACAGATAGGATATGCAAAGCGGGATATCCTGTGGCTGTCTTGGGATACTTCCGGAATTGGCTGGACCACTCCAGGTACACTGGATATCATGTCCTTCAATTTCTGAAGCTCCCTAGTAAATGTTGACGTCATACCTGCATCCTGCAAAGACCCATTGTTGTTAGTAACAAGAATATTATTATTTGACACGTAACCGGTCTGAGGATTCTGGCCATATCCTGAAGCATATCCTGAGCTCCTCACAGTTGACATCCTGACCGAGGAGGGTATCTCAGGGGTATGATTCTGAGAATGGCTTGGGACGACGTTCCCCCGGTTATCCTCAGTGTAAACTGCAGAACTGAAGTTCAAAGCCCTAGGCTGTATAGGAGTGACAGTTTCTTCAGCAGGTCTACTTGGGCCGGATTTTAAGAGTTGTATCTCTCTCATCAGCATCCGATTAGTTTCCTGCTGCTGCCTCATCTGTTCCTGTACACTACCAAACAAATTCAGAATTTCATCATTATAAGCCAAAACAGGACCAGATCCCTGAGTAGTGGAAGCGGGGATGACATCCCGAGTCACATGACTTTCAGATCCCTGTGAAGAAGTTTGCATTCGTGGAGGAGGAGGTGGAAGCACCGAACCAATTGTTGCAGAGGTTGTAGCAGACATGGTGGAAGAGCTCATGTTTGATCTCGAGGCCATTGAAAACAATGTAGCAAAAAGTTTTGACAATAGAAAGCCGAGTAATGATTTTACTAAAGTTTTTAGCAAAAATAGCACCACTTGCCCCACGGTGGGCGCCAAATTGTTTTGGTCAAAAATTACCGAAGCAATTAAGTGATCAAATTAGTTAAGTGAGGTAGTGTGCTAGAAATATATGTGAAAAATATATTTTTCCAAGTTGATTGTAAAAACAGTTTGAGGATACGGCTCAGGATATAGAGTTGTATCTGTGATCAAACAATGAGCAAAAAAGTAAAGGTTGACACGTGATGTACGAGGAAAGCCCTTGATCAATCTAGATCGCCGGCACAAAACCTCAGGAGCTGTCAATCGCAGCTGCCTTGTTCTTCTATTACTTCAAATATCAGGATACAGTGCAGGATGTGATGCGGATCAACTAGGTGTTACAATGTAATTCGAATACAAGTGTTTGTGTAGAGTGTTTGCAGTGAGCTAGAGAGCAAAAGTGTTCGAAAGTGTGTGTGAAAGTTGCGTGCCTTAATCTGATCCGCCCCATCTATTTATTGTAAAAGAAATGTAACAAACTATCCTAATAAATCGTGATCCGGCGAATATTCCCACTCGAACGTTGTTGACCTGGTCTTTCGGGTTCAACGTCTCTCACATAACAGATACGCCCGAGTCTTGAGGAGAAGAAGTCCATCTGACCGTTAGTAACCCACAGCCTCTAACCTGCACGTGGTTAATTTAGTTAACACCAGGATATCGCCCAGGATGTTAGCAATATCCTAATCCAGTATCCTGATCACAAGCAAACAACCAAAAGCAAGATATTAGTCAGGATATGTACGCTCAGAAAATGACCCATAACAACAAGGATTTATACGAGGAAAAAGCCCTTGATCAAGAGTTGATCTCCGGCATAAAAAACCTCGGGTGATGGAAACTACCGATCACCAACTAAGATTAAACAGAAAAATGTTACAACTCGGGATGATAACAAGCTTGTTACAAGGATCACTAGTGTGTAAAAGTGTTAAAGTGTACGAAATTGCCAAGTAAACTACCGAGAGCTGTTCGAGAGTGTGTGTTTTTGCTAAAACTAGCCAAGTGTTTGTAAGACCCTAAATCGTATTAGACAAAAAGTCGCAGCGGAAATTCGTGCCTTAAAATTTCTTTCATTACAAGCGTCTTGACTTACTTGAAGGTTCGTTTTAATATGTATCTTTTACAAAAATAAGGCATAAGTCCTGTTTACTAATAATACATACTCAATTATTCCCGTACAATCTATCCTGTGACTCGGTCTTCGATCTCTATTCCTTGTGATAATCACCCGTGATCCGTATAACCTGCACTCACACATTCATTCATGACATTAGCACACATTATATAAACAAGATTCATTCACACACACTTCACTTTACATCATTTTCCAAACTTTAAGCATTTCATCTGCGTATCCATTTCCTGGTGAGGCTTCAATAATGTACCTGCATTACTTTTCATTCTCAAGGTACACCATTAATAATGTTAACACTCAACGTTTCTAAAATAGGCATACATACGTACTTATATACAAACATACATACACATCTACATCCATACATACCTTTCCTACAGCTTTACATACGTGCATACACTCATATATGTCTTTATGCATACATACATACACAACTACATACATACATACCTTTCCTACGTCTTTACATACATGCATACACTCGTACCTATCTTTATACATACATACTGTTTTGGTCAAAAATTACCGAAGTAACTTAGTGATCAAATTAGTAAAGTGAGGTAGTGTGCTAGAAAGTGTGTTGAAAATATGCTTGTTAAGTTATTTGGAAAAACAGTATTCAGGATACGGCTCAGGATATAGAGCTGTATCTATGATCAAACAATGAGCAAAAGTAAAGTAAACGACACGAGATGTACGAGGAAAGCCCTTGATCAATCTAGATCGCCGGCATAAAACCTCGGGAGCTGACAATCGCAGCTGCCTTGTTCTTCTATTGCTTCAAAAATCAGGATACAGTGCAGGATGTGGTACGGATCGACTAAGTGTTACAACGAAACTTGAATACAAGTGTGGTGTTTGCAATGAGCTAGAGAGTGAAAGTGTATGAGAGTGTTAGTGAGAAATTGTGTGTTCTAAGCTGATCCGCCCCCATCTATTTATAGTAAAGATAAAATAACAAACTACCCTAAACTTGCGGGATCCACCGAATATTCCTTCTTCGAACGTTGTAGACCTGGTCCTTCGGGCTCAACGTCTTTCCCTCAACAAATTCGTCCGAGTCTTGAGGAGAAGAAGTCCTCTTGACCGTTAGCAAGTCTCAACCTTTAACCTGCACGTGGTTAATTCAATAAGCCTCAGGATATCGCCCAAGATGTTAGCAATATCCTCTTCCAGCATCCTGATCACAAATAAACAAACAAAGGCAGGATATTGGTCAGGATACGTATGTTAAGAAAATGACCCCTAACAATTGTCCCCAAATATATCGGTTGGTATACCAATCCAACGGATATATTTCAAAAATCTTATCCCATAACTCAAGGCATTTAAAACGAAGCGACGGTCAAGATCACATCGTAACTTCCAACGCGTTTTTTACTCAATGGAGATCCATGATGCCCCTATATCTTCTCTTTTCTTGTTTGAAAATCAGATATCTTCAACAGAACCTTCAGGTAATTCTCCATTTCTGATTTTCTTCCTGTCAATTTACTTCATCTTTCTTGCAATGGACGCCGAGACCTTCACCCAGCAGAATCTTCTTAAAAATCCTGAAAAGGAGATCTGCGCTTTTGACAATGCAGACATTGCAGCTTTAAGAGCCTCCGGCGCTTTCCCCGACAGCACGGTCTTTAGGCCATTCGATCGGTCAATCCGATCGGATGTTTCTTCTACCGAATGGATCTGTTTTCCAGCATATCCTTTTTCATTAGGTCATCGATACCCTTTTCCTGAATTCATGATGCAATTCTTTCGTATTACTGGCATCTCTTTTGCTCAAACCATGCCCATGGTTTGGAGAGTACTAATTGTACTCAACCAAATAAAAAACCTTCATTGCTCTGACCTCTGCATCGAGGATTTGCCTATTGCTTACCGCCTCCGATCCCATGGCTCTAGCCGGTTCTTGCTCTTCTCGACCTCCAGCAAACCCCTGATTCTCAAAGCCACCAAAAACGAAGACGGATGGCAACGCAAATTCTTCTTTGTCAAACGAGATTCCATTGCTGAGGGTGCCAACCTTCCGGTGGAGTGGTTAACCACCGGTAGGATCATAAATATCCTCATAGACGATTTGATTGTTATCTTTTATTAATATTCTTGTTTTTGATCTTTATGCAGTGAACTTCAAGGAAGTTGCTCCCCCTACCGCTGAGTCAGAAGAGAGAATCAATACCATTTACCGGTTACCTGCAATAGACAGGACTTTCACCACACACGTCCCGATTTCAAGTCAATACTCATCATCCGAGTTGTCTGGTAAGAATTTCTTTCAAAATAATTAGACAAAACAATATAATGATAAAATAAAGAGTAAAACTTTTCCCTTTATGCAGCACCAGCTAAAATCCCCGAAGTCTTTGACCTTGACGAATTGGATAGCTATTCTGACCAGATCCAGGTCAAGAAAGAACCTAGCCCCAAGACCACTGCTACATCCAAACCCAGTAGCTCCAAAGCCATCATCATTCCTAAACCTTCACCGGCTACCAAGCCCCGGAGTTCAAGTTCCCGCAAAAGGAAAGAACCCGACTCCCCTGTCATTTCTGACACCTTTCCTTATGAGAAACACGGGTTTATTGAAGCCAGCGGGTTTATGACTTCTTTTCTTAACCAGGTTAGTATCCTCACACCATATCCTGCAACTTAGATTATTTTCAAAGATTTAACAACGTTAACCCCTGTCCTCTTACCTTTGTAGGGTCTTGAGCGTTTAGTTCATTTATACCAAGAATCCTGCAAGCTTAACAAAACACTTGAATCTAAGTTAAAGGAAGCAGAAATCACAATCTCTGACCAAAGTATGATCGCGGCCGCTAAATCTCGTCATTATGAGGAGAAATACAAAGCTATGACCCAAGAACACCAAGTTGCTCTCAACAAAGCCACTCTTCAAGCCCAGGCCGATCTGGAAGCTGCCCATGTGCAGTACGAACGGGATATGGTCAGTTATCGAGAAAGCCTCAAAAGTTCCGTCGTCATTTCTCTTCTCCAGGCTAGGTTGAAGATGGCTCATGAAGCCAAAACATTAGGCTTCGAATGCCCTTCTTGGGACGTTGGTGCTTGGGAGACCAAGCTGAAGAATCTTGGTGGTACCTCTTCCAAATCTACTGTCGATGAACCTTCTAAAGCAGCCGAAAAGGCAACCAATGCTGAGAAGGATGCTGAGGCGGATCCCAAGATGGATGTTGCTGAAACCGCTATGGACCAAGAAGGCACTACCCCCTAGAGCTTTTTTTTTTCTTTAAATCATTCGAACAATTTTATGTCTTTATGAACAATTTTTGTTTCTGTATCTAAACAATTTGATAGCCGAAGGTGGATGGGTCCTGGGTTTCAGGATGAAACCTTCGGTTATCAACCAGTATTGATTGCATCAAGAATAACTTCATCTTTTTTAAGTATAAATCTTAGCTTTGCAAAAAATTTCATATTGTTATCTTATAAAATATCCTGATCAGTATGCTCAGCGGTATACTGTAAAAGCCTCTTATTAGATAGAACTTCCAAACGTTCCTTCAACTTTGTAAAAATTTCTTTAGAAAGTGAAAAATAGTCTATCTTTTCAACACCAAGTTTTAATAACATTTAAATGATCAGAGTTCCAAACTAATACTGGTTTCAAACATCCTAATCAAATATCCTGAAAAGGACTTTGAGAATATATCAGGATACTTAAAATAATGTTACAAAAAATTTAGACGACGTTTAAAAAGGAAAGATCATACCAGAAATAGGGTGTAAACCTATTACCAAACTTTAGTCCCTTTGCAACTCATCCAATGAAGATGTCCCCTGTGCAAGATACTTAGTGCATAAGTTCTGAGCCTCATTCTTTTAATTCTACATCACCATCTTGGCAGGAATGTCCCCTGTGTACAATGTCTTCTAACACTTTAGAAATCTATTGAATGTCAGTTTCCATTGCACAGGCAATTTTTAAGTCCCAAGGGTAGAACCCAAGGATGTACTGGAGATAAATCCCTTGTATCCTGGGGAAAATCCCAAATTTTCATGCGCTACAGGCGGGAGTGTATAAACTCCAAGACTTAGAAATGTGAAAACCTTTAAACCTTAGAGAGTATGAAAATACCCTTTCGTGAGAGAGGGTGATCAATCCTCATATACCTTTAGGATTCAGGATATAGCCAACAGTAACGAAATTGTCAGCCACTTTTACATGGACTGGTCCCGCCACCTTGAACTATCCCTAAATAACTTGCGCTCCAGGCGGGGTGTTTAAACCCAATTCGGAACAAAGGTGAATACCTTTAAACCTGTGAAGGGATCAGTATCCCTTAAACGTGAGAGAGGGGGCCAATCCTCTAATCTTTTGAGTTATCCTGAGTACATATCCTGGAGCTATATCCTGAAACATATCTTGCAAAACAATTGTAAACTAAGGTGGGTGTTAGCTTAGCTAACACCCCTCCGATGCTTAAGTCAGTATTGGGTTACAAAGAACAAATTAAACCAAACATACTTAAAAAAGGTAGAATTCATACCATCCTGAGTTAGAAATTAAATTCTAAACTCACTTGAAATAGAGCTTAAGGTGTATAGCATTCCAAGATCTCGGTAGCATATCCCCCTCCATATTCTTGAGTCTGTATGCTCCTTTCCCTGCTTCTGATTCAACTTCATATGGTCATTCCCATTTTGGAGCTAATTTGCCATCGGCAGGATTAGTAGTATTCTGAAAAGCCTTTCTTAACACCCAATCTCCAATCTTAAATCTTCTGGTTCTAATATTCTTGTTATATGCCCTGGATATTCTCTGTTGATATGCTGCCATCCTTAGCCTTGCCGCATCTCTCTTCTCATCTATAGTGTCTAAATCCTGAGTCAAGGCTTCAGGATTCTGCTCAGGATCACTTAGGGTAGATCTTGCAGTAGGTATTGTCATTTCCGTTGGAATCATTGCTTCTGCTCCAAATACCAACGAAAATGGGGTTTGGCCTGTTGCATTCTTTACCGTTGTCCTATCAGCCCATAAAACAAAGGGTAATTCTTCTGCCCATCTTCCTTTTTTGGCTCCAAGCCTTTTCTTTAAGTTATTGACAATTATCTTGTTTGAGGATTCTGCTTGTCCATTTGCTTGAGGATGTACCGGAGTAGACGTAATCATTTTGATTCCCCAACTTTTGCAAAAGTCAGTAGTCCTCTTACTTATGAACTGAGAACCATTGTCACAGATTATCTCAGCTGGTACTCCGAATCTGGTCAGGATATTTCTCTTGATGAAGGATACTACTTCTTGGTCTCTTACTTGAACGAATGCTTCTGCTTCAACCCACTTAGAGAAATAATCCGTCATTGCTAGCATAAAGACTTTTCCTCCTGGAGCTTTTGGTAGCTTTCCCACTATATCCATACCCCACTTCATAAATGGCCAAGGGGAAACAATAGGATATAATGGTTCAGCCGGCTGATGCAGTATGTTACTGTGTCTTTGACATGCGTCACATCTTCGAACATATTCTGCGGCATCTTTTCTCATTGTTGGCCAATAATATCCTGTCCTTAATACTTTTGAGAATAACGCTCTGCCCCCAGCATGGTTACCACAATCCCCTTCATGTATATCCTGAAGTACTTCTTTGGCTTCGGGATCCTCCAAGCATCTCAAATACGGTCCTGCAAGAGATTTCTTGTATAAAATATTATTTATAATAGTGAATCGTGATACCTTCATCCTAAATGCCTTAGGATTTTCATTTCCAGGGATGTGTCCTTCTTTGAGATATCTCATGATTGGAGCCGTCCAGGATTTAGGATCCTTCTCAGGATGTTCTGCTCCCGGATCCTGAATACCCGCTACTTCTTTATCCTGAGGATTCGTTGCAGGATATAAGACATGTAATATTGGTATTTGGGTCCCTTCAGGTATCCTGATCGATGATCCTAAATTTGCTAAGGCATCCGCTTCAGCATTATCCTCCCTCGGTACCTGTTCAAGTATAAAAACATCGAAATATCCTGCTAATTTTTTGAGAATATCGAGATATTCGATTAACTTTTCACCCTTAACTGCATAGGATCCATTAAAATGGTTAGTAATTAACAAAGAGTCAACATATACTTGCAATTTTTTGACACTCATGCTCTTAGCCAATTCTAATCCTGCGATTAAAGCCTCATACTCTGCTTCATTATTAGTAGCAGGAAATTCACACCTAATAGCCTGGGGTAATATGTCCCCCTGTGGCGATTTTAGTAGTATTCCTAATCCTACTCCTCTTACATTAGATGCACCATCAGTATATAATGTCCAGGATCCTGAAGATTCTCCTAACTGTTGAACTTCTAGGTCTACCTCGTCCTGAATGTCACTACTAAAGTCAGCCACAAAGTCAGCTAAAGCCTGAGATTTTATGGCATTTCTTGGTTCATATACTAAATCATAAGCACTTAACTTTACTGACCATTTGGCCATCCTGCCTGACATCTCTGGTTTCCTAAGCACATTTTTGACAGGATAATTTGTCTTAACATGTATCCTATGTGTCTCGAAATAATGTCTAAGCTTCGTTGATGCCATGACTAATGCTAGTATTAATTTTTCTAAGTGAGAATACCTAGTTTCGGCATCTAGCAAACTTTTACTAACATAATAAACAGGATATTGCTGACCTTCATGGTCTTTTATAAGAACGGCACTTACAGCATTCCCTGATACAGCAAGGTACAGGGATAGTGGTTCACCATTTTCAGGCTTCATCAATAGAGGTGCGGTTGAGAGATATCGTTTCAAATCCTGCAGGGCTGCTTCATGCTTTTCCCCCCATTCGAATCTTTTGTTCTTCTTCAGGATATCATAGAAGTCTTTGCATTTCTCTGAGGATCTTGAGATAAACCTGTTTAGAGCTGCTACTCGGCCTGTCAATCTTTGTACGTCCTTCATATTTGAGGGTGATTTTATGTCCAGGATAGCTTTGATCTGCTCTGGGCTTGCTTCTATCCCCCTTTTTGTCACCATATATCCAAGAAACTTTCCTGCCCCCACTCCGAAATGGCATTTAGCAGGATTCAGCTTCATTTTGTATTGATCCAGGATATCAAATGCTCCCTTGATATCCTGGAGGTGATCCTCAGCCTTTTTAGATTTCACCACCATGTCATTGATATATACCTCCATGGTGTCCCCCAGTTTGTCTTTGAACATCATGTTCACCAATCTTTGGTATGTTGCACCTGCATTTTTCAAACCAAAAGGCATAGCTGTATAACAATAAATACCTGTTGGTGTCATGAAGGCGGTATCCTCCTGGTCAGAAGGTTCCATTTGGATCTGTTGAAATCCTGAAGATGCATCCATGAAGGTCAGCATTTCATGCCCGGCAGTGGCATCTACCATTGCATCAATGTGGGGAAGAGGAAATGGGTCTTTAGGACAAGCTTTGTTCAAGTCTGTGTAGTCTACACAAACTCTCCATTTCCCATTCTTCTTCTGTACTACAACCACGTTTGCTAGCCACCTTGGGAACTTAACCTCTCTGATCATTCTGGACTTTAATAATCTTTCAACTTCCTCCTGGATAATCGTGTTCCGCCCAGGAGTAAACTTCCTTCTTTTTTGTTGCACAGGCTTGAATGACTTATCAATTCCAAGCTTGTGAGTGATAATATCTTTGGATATGCCTGTCATATCCTCATGCTTCCATGCAAACGTCGACATCCTGCATTTTAAAAAGTTAATTAACTGCTCTTCAATATCCTGAGGGATATTGGTTCCTACGAGCACCGAAATATCGGGATTATCCTGGTCTAGGATAATTTTCTTCACATCCTGCTCCGGATCCTCCACGATATCCTGGGCCCTCGTCTTTAATTGCTATGCTGCACTAGGTTTAGTTGAGGATTTCATCGAGGATGAGTAGCATTCTTTCGCCTCCTGCTGATCACTATCAACCTTGACAACTCCCCAAGGGGTAGGTATCTTGATGCATTGGTGATATGTTGATGGCACGGCCTTCATATCGTGAATCCATGGTCTTCCCAGTATGATGTTATAGCAGGATAGAGAATCCATTACACAGAAACGTTGTATCGAATTGACTCCTTCAACGTATACTGGCAACTTTATCTCTCCCACTGTGTTTCTAGCCTCTCCACTGAATCCAACAAGCACGGTAGACTTTGAAGTGATATCCATTGGAGATACATTCATTCTCTTCAGAGTTTCTAGTTGGATTATGTTGACGGAGCTGCCATTATCAACCAGTATCCTGCGTACAAAATGGTTAGCCACATATAACGTTATTACCAGAGCATCATGGTGAGGATCCTGGACAGTATCCCTGTCATCTGCATCAAAAGTGATCACTTTGTCAGTTGTGAGGGTAGTCATCCTGACAGGTTTCTCTCCCCTTTCGGCCTTAGCTTCCTTTGCATGTCTCTTTGCTGCCGAATACGAAGTCCCACAAGTGTCGGATCCTCCTGAAATGAAGTTGATTATCTTGGCATCCGCAGGAGGTGATGCTGCTCGTTCAGGATCCTTCTCAGTATCCTGACCCTTATTCTTCTTTCTTCCTAAGAGATCTTTCAGATATCCCTTGCTTAGAAGATAGCTTATTTCTTTCCTTAGAGCAATGCAATCCTCAGTTACATGTCCGAAATCTTCATGGAAAGCGCACCATTTTGACTTATCTTTCCAGTCAGCCTTTTGTTGATTCTTTCGAGGCCACCTAGCCTTGTCTCCTAGACCCTGCATGGCATACATCAATTCAGGAATGTTAACAGAAAAGCAATATTCGGACAACTCAGGATACTCTTCAGGATCCTCATCTTCGACAGCATTCACTCTCTTGTTTTCATTTCTACCATATGGCTTAGGCCGATATGACTTAAATGAGGATTCTGACTTCCTGTTAGTTGACTTATAAGTGTTAGATGAGTTCATCCTTTCTTGCATCTTCCTGTCATCTTCCAGACGGATATATCTCAAAGCCCTGTTACGAGCTTCGTCGAGATTCTTGCAGGGATTCATTACAAGATCCTGATAAAACTGGGAATCCTTTTGTAATCCCATCTTAAAGGCTTGCACAGCTGTTGCAACATCAAGATGTGGGATATCCAAGGATTCCCGACTGAATTTGTTTACATAATCCCTCAAGGATTCCTGAGGCCCTTGAGTTATCCTGTAAAGATCACTGGTTAGTTTCTCAAAACTCCGACTACAAGAAAATTGACTGTTGAATAAATTAACCAAATGAGCAAACGAAGTAATTGAGTGTGGAGGAACATTTAACAGCCATTTTAAGGCTGATCCTGTTAAGGTAGAACCAAATCCCTTGCACAAGCACGCTTCCTTAAGCTCCGGAGGGATAGGGTTAATCTCCATTCTTTCCCTATACTGAGCAATATGCTCCTCCGGATCCGTAGTTCCGTCGTAAAGCTTCATGTTGGGGGTTTGAAATCTCTTTGGGATCTCAGCATCACAGATAGGATATGCAAAACGAGATATCTTGTGGCTGTCCTGGGACACTTCTGGGATCGGCTGGACCACCCCAGGTACACTAGATATCATGTCCTTCAACTTCTGAAGTTCCCTAGTAAGTGCTGATGTTACACCTGTATCCTGCAAAGATCCACTATTGTTAGTAGCATGAGTATTATTATTATTTGACACGTTACCCGTTGGAGGATTTTGCCCATATCCTGAAGCATATCCTGAGCTCCTTATGGTCGACATCCTGACCGAAGAGGGTATTTCAGGAGTATGATTCTGAGGAAGGCTGGGCACAATATTCCCCCTGTTATCCTCAGTATACACAGCTGAACTGAAGTTCAACGTTCTGAGATGTAATGGAGTGACAATATCCTCAGCAGATCTGCTCGAGCCAGACTTCAGGAGTTGTATTTCCCTCAAAAGCATTTGGTTTGTTTCCTGTTGCTGCCTCATTTGTTCCTGCACACTTCCAAATAAGGTTAAAATTTCATCATTAGAAGCTAAAACAGGAGCAGATCCCTGGACACTCCGAGTAGGGATAACATCTTGAGGTTGTGTAGAGGCTGGCATCCTTGGAGGAGGTGGTGGAAGCACCGAACCGGTAGTAGCAGAAGTCATAGCAGACACAGTGGAGGAACTCATGTTTGATCTTGAGGCCATTATGGACAATGTGGCAAAAAGTTTTGAAAATAGAAAACCAATTAGCGATTTGACAAAAAATTTTAGTAAAGAGAGCACCACTTGCCCCACGGTGGGCGCCAAATTGTTTTGGTCAAAAATTACCGAAGTAACTTAGTGATCAAATTAGTAAAGTGAGGTAGTGTGCTAGAAAGTGTGTTGAAAATATGCTTGTTAAGTTATTTGGAAAAACAGTATTCAGGATACGGCTCAGGATATAGAGCTGTATCTATGATCAAACAATGAGTAAAAGTAAAGTAAACGACACGAGATGTACGAGGAAAGCCCTTGATCAATCTAGATCGCCGGCATAAAACCTCGGGAGCTGACAATCGCAGCTGCCTTGTTCTTCTATTGCTTCAAAAATCAGGATACAGTGCAGGATGTGGTACGGATCGACTAAGTGTTACAACGAAACTTGAATACAAGTGTGGTGTTTGCAATGAGCTAGAGAGTGAAAGTGTATGAGAGTGTTAGTGAGAAATTGTGTGTTCTAAGCTGATCCGCCCCCATCTATTTATAGTAAAGATAAAATAACAAACTACCCTAAACTTGCGGGATCCACCGAATATTCCTTCTTCGAACGTTGTAGACCTGGTCTTTCGGGCTCAACGTCTTTCCCTCAACAAATTCGTCCGAGTCTTGAGGAGAAGAAGTCCTCTTGACCGTTAGCAAGTCTCAACCTTTAACCTGCACGTGGTTAATTCAATAAGCCTCAGGATATCGCCCAAGATGTTAGCAATATCCTCTTCCAGCATCCTGATCACAAATAAACAAACAAAGGCAGGATATTGGTCAGGATACGTATTTTAAGAAAATGACCCCTAACACATACATTCATAACTACATACGTACCTGCCTTTCCTACATCTTTACATACATGCATACACTCGTACATCTCTTTATATAGACATACATACATACATACATACATACATACATACATACATACATACATACATACATACATACATACATACATACATACATACATACGTACCTACCTTTACGAACACGTACTAGATCACACGTACCTCTTACATACGCATACATTATTTACATGGAGCTTAGGTTTAGATTTATAGCCCATAAACATCTAAGGATTGATCAAAATCATGTTTAGAAAGTCCGCCGTAGTCCACGGATAACAAACCGAAGCCTACGACACATAAATCAACCTAAATCACAAATTTCAGACTTTTGGACTTGGGGAGGTCGTCGGCGACGACCCTAGGGCCCGTCGGCGACGGCCTGTAGTTTTTCCCGTCGGCCAAAACCCCGTAGACAGGTAAATAAGGCGTCTGAGAAAAACTGACTTTCCCTTGCCCGTCGGCGACGGCCTCCTTGCCCGTCGGCGACGGCCTCTCTAAAATGCATTTTCCTGCAGATCCGTTTCGACGTCCGAACGCACTAAAACGCACATAACTTTCGAACCGTTTAACCTCCCGTTTCTTCCTACATGCTTGTAAATTCACATTCTATCATATAAACTTAAAATCCCACATCCAGATTAAGGAAATTCTTATCTTACGCTCTATCGGCTTATTATCATTTCCTAATTATTTGACCCGTTATGGGTATTTGCGCATTAATTGGTCTAAGACTAGCAAGACCATACTTCCCACCTCCATACTTGTCTAAAACATTAAACCAATCGTATAACTTGTTTCTAAACCACTTATTAAGATCGTTTGCCCAAAATACCCATCAAGGGCATTTTGGTCAACTTTAAATCCCATCCTTCACTACGTAAGACTACGACACATAATTGACCTCAACCATCATGTTTAGTTAATTAAAACACCATATAACTTAATCGAACATAAGAAGTGATTACAGAAATCACTTACCTTACGCGTCCGTGCTCGTATCCAATTCCTCGCCTCTTCTTGACCCGTTAGCCTTTCTCGCTTGAGTCCGTCTTGACATGATTCCTATACTTTCATGTCACCATCACATTCTCGTTAGTATACCCAGTTGTACGCGTTAACGATCATACCAATCACATAATCCACACTTAACTCCCCTTAGCCATTTCTAACAAGCATACTACTCAAAATCAACTTCATATCCTTTCCAACTCATGTAATTCATCATGTAATCACAAATAACGCATATTAACATAACATGTACCAAACGACTTCCTATAATCCTACCTTTACGACAACGAGTCAAATCACGTTACTTATACTTAGTTGACTTTTGAGAGTCAACTATTAACCATATTTAATTATCAACTTATCATCATATACCCGTAACATCATAGTCGACTATACGGACGATACTATAAACATTTGATCATACACTTGGTGTGAGTACCACCTTCTAAGCATAACGTACAACTAGCTTATACATAAATCTTCTAAGTTCATATATAATTCATCAAATCCTACTACTAATCAACATATAACATTCACACATGAACATCAAACATATCACTACCACATTTCTCTCACTTCAACTTACAAGAATTCATCATATCCATCATAATTCATCAACAATCAACAAGAATTGAACATGGATAATCATTCAAGTCATCATCCTTATCTTAATAAGTGGGTTTCACCTCTAAACATCAAATTAACACAAACCATACATAACCTATGTTCCATATGATGATTCTAACACTTATACATGATCAATTTCACCTTAACTTACGGATTAGAACATAACCCACTTCACACATGATCACCAATCTTTGATTTAAGACATACCTTACGATCCCCTTGTGAAGGTGATCACTAATTCATGCTCGGTTGTGAATTTGGGCCTTGATTCATTCTTCAATTTGAAGCTTTTGATGAACTAGGGTTTGGGGCTCTTGAGAGCCCCTGATTGATCTATCCAGAACACACACGAAGGTGTGTGTGTGTGTGTGTGATCTTTTCCTTTTAATAACTAAACTTTCATTTGTTCCACTTTAGCCCCCTCGGGTTTACCTTTAAAGCATAACTAACACTACCCTCATCATTTAATACTTTTGACCATACTCTTAACTAGGTTAAATAACCTAGTTATTTATTTCATGACATGTCAACTAAGAACATACGACAAATATTAACATTCAGATTTTGGGGCGTTACAGTGTTCTAACTCAAGCTTGTTATCCCCTTTTTAAAATTAGAAATAACTAGACTAACTAACTGTTCGCTAATTGTGCAAGCTCCCCACGATCTCCATAACGTTCACAACGCCAAGACCAAGTCCATGCACGTACTCCTGCAAAACGAGCTCACATACAAGGTAGACAACCGTTAGTGTAAGGATAACAATAAGGATCCTGAATCCTGGTCCTGCAACACATTATGAGGATCCTGAATTCAAACAGAATTAAGGATCCGTGATCCTAGCAGTACTTGAGGATCCTTGATCCTTAGGATTGGAAAATCCTCCCTAACAATCGTCATAACCGAACTTTGGTTATATTTTATAGGTTAAAGATCTCGGATATGGTTCAGTTACAGTTAAAATCGGTTAATGGTTCAATGGTGAAGAAGATGAAACACAAAGCTCGGGAATCAGCGAAAAAGACGGTTAAAATGCGTAATGGTCAAATGGTTAATGGTTCCAAGTTGTGAATGCATGTGTTGCTTATGCACATGTGAAGAAGACGACTGGAAAAATACATATGTGATGAAAACGAAACACAAAGTTCGAGAATCAATTCGATTTCGATCATAACAGTTAAGTAAACCTTCAAAACCGAAACCACAACTAATTGGTCGGTTAACCAATTCCAGATAACCATAACCATCAGTTATGTCGGTCACAGTTAAGATATCTCGATTATAGTTGGTTATCGTTTATAACACTTAATATGCTCACCTCTATCTTTTATCCCATTTTACAAAGATGTCATATTATTATTATTATTATTATTATTATTATTATTATTATTATTATTATTATTGTGATTATTATAATAAGCATACAAATACGATACCAGTCGGGCGCGAGCCCCATGATGGACACACATTCTTTTGCCAATGAGCTGTAGCTCAACTGGCATTGGAGAGGAAGTGAAAAGTTGGGCCGAAGACCACAGATCTTAAGTTCGAATCCAATCCCAGTCAGATTTTACCGTAACGAGCCTTCGAACGACGAGTTTTTCTTGAAGATGATGGGCTTGACTATTCAGCTTTATCTGCGATCACAAACATATTAAGGCCATATTTGGCTTATCTTTTCAAAAAAACTTATAACTTTCTGAAAAAGTTATAATTGATATTGGAGTGACTTATTGACTTTTCCCCTCACAAAATAGTTTTTACCCAAACACATTTTAATTTTTCAAAAGTCAAATAAGCTAATAAGTCAATAAAATAAGCACTCCCAAACTCCCCCTAAGTCACTTTTTATAATTGGATTACCCCGAATAACCATCATTAAAAAAAATAAAAAAAAGATAAGCATACAAAATACAAACACATCATGATATCAAAACATGCCAAATTCACCTTGATTGAAGTTTATAAAAATCAAAACTAGGGCACCAAAACCAAAAATATTAGGCATCTTCTTATTACACACCCAATATTCATTCTATCATCTCTTTCATGGCGATTTCAACAAACTCACCGGAGAAAACCACCGCAGACCACCAAACCTCCGCCGCCGACAATCCAAATCCACCAAAACCAGATCTACCTGATTCATCCACTGCTCCACCTTCTTCAATTCCCGCCACCACCACCGCACCATTAAACCCTAACCCTAGCCTCAATATCTCCCAACCGCCGGCCGTAGCTCCGCCGCCGCCGCCGCAGATTCAATCCTTCGCCCCTCCTGGTCATCCGAATTTCCGGCCGGTGCCGCTGCCAACTGCCGCTCACTTTTCTCCGGTACCGAACCCTAGTTATCAGAACCATGGAGTTCAAGGTCAAATTCCGGTCCAGGTGCAGCCGCCAGGGGTCATGATGCAGCCGCCGGCGAGCGGAGCGATGCCGTCGGTTCCGCAGATGATGCCGCCGCACTACGGGCAGCCTGGGCAGCAGCCGATGAGGATGTATGCGCCGATGCCTAATGGTTATCAAATGGCTGTGCCTCCAGGAGCTATGAATCCTCCAGGTGGGTCCTGTTATCTGATTTGTTGATTGGGAGTTTGTGATTGTGTTGTTATGGAATGCATATATAAATTGTTGGTGAATTGTGGCTTTAAAGTGAAAATAATTATTGGTTGATTGGTGCATGTGTTTATAGGAGTTTGTTTAGTTTATTATGTGTAGCTTTAGCTGTTAAAGAGTCTATAAGTGTGAATAACAGTGAAAAAGTTTTGGTTAAGAGCAAATGTGAGGAGTTAGAGGTGGTTTAGGGAATAGAGATGACAAGATGTTTTCTGGTACAGTGTGTAATTGATCGAAGTCTTGGTGGAAACGGTTGGAAGGCTGACCATTACTTCCACAACTTTTTTGGTATGCAAACATTTTGCCCAGCTTCCTTTATTATATCCGTATAACTTAGAGTAACTTAAGTGGAGAAAATCTACTTTCTATGATCCAAAATTACCCGAGTTCCAGAAAAGAAACAAAATCTTTTCCAGTTTGTCGTGCTAAACAATTTGTGCCAGTGTTCATGTTTAGTAGGCTTTTATACTGTAGTCTACTTTCCCTTTAATGGGTTCTCAAATCGTGATTTGTCGGCAGCAGAACTTGCTTGCAACTGAGTGCTTCTTGCCCTTTACATGCCAAGGTATCACAATCTTTTCAACTACACTATTTGGTTTCAGTTTTTTTGCATCTGTTATTGCGTATAATGGTTCCAAAATAGTTAAAATAATTAAACTATGGAACACAAGTTAGAATGTCTTGTTTTCAAGACCTTTTGGAAGTCTCTTGTTACTAAGTTCAATTCTTCACAATTGGTGCGTGGAATATTTTGACACAAGGCTACTATAATCAGGATGCATGAGGTAAGCTGCTTTGTATAATCATGATCTATGAGTTCCATATTCTTGTAAATAATTTTCATTCAGGTTATCTATTCAGCTCGTGTGCCTATGCTAATATTTGGGTAAACATAGTTTATTAATTTTTTGTTACTAAATCTGATTTATTTAACTGAATGTGTTGAATGGAAGGATTTTACGGATGTAGTCATTTGACTCATTTCTATAACCTTATCTAACAAGTTTGCATAGTTTTTTTCTTTCGTTTATGCAGGAATTATCCGTTATGCCCCTCCTACATATCCACAAATGCTTCGACCCGTATATCCTCAAAGACCACCCGGAGCAGTAGGAGTCATTCCAACATTACAACGTCCTCCAGTTATGGCTATGCGGGGCCCAGTGATCCCTACAATCGTCAGGCCACCTGTAAATTTAGCCATAGCTCAAACTGAAAAGCCAATGACCACGATTTATGTTGGCAAGATTGCATCAACAGTGGACAATGATTTCATGCTCTCCCTTTTACAAGTAATTTTTTTATTCTCTTTTTTTTAATCTAATTGGGGCCCACCCATATATTCAAACTACTATATTATATGCTAGGTTTCAGTAAAAATAGTTTAATACTTGGGTACCATTCACATTAGTGTTTCTTTCTTTAAATGGTAACAGATTTTTTAGTGTTCATGTGCTTACACATTTAAATATATTTTGAAGCTTTGCGGGCCTGTTAAAAGTTGGAAGCGTGTTCCGGACCCCACTACTGGAGCTTTGAAGGGATTTGGTTTTTGTGAATTTGAATCCGTGGAAGGAGTTTTACGGGCTTTACGGCTGCTGAGCAAATTAAGTATTGATGGTCAGGAGCTAATGGTATGGTTAAATATTTGATTAATTTCATACGTACCCTAACTTGAAAAATTTCGTATATACCCTTACAAAGTAGTT
>JARYGA010014064.1:0-65168 GCA_030545235.1 Helianthus tuberosus | reverse complement strand
CATGATGATTTCAAGCCCACAAATAAGCTTGAGAAATCTGAAATCACTCTGAAGGACATTGTTGAGCAGGTTGTTGGCTGTTGATGAGTGTATATTGTTTCATGAACGTTTTTGTACTCGTGTTTTAAAATTTTAATTTGTTATGTGTAGGATGTTAAAGACAACGATGTGATGATTTACATGAAAGGCGATCCAGAACAACCGCGCTGTGGGTTCAGTTCATTAGCAGTCAGAGTATTGAGTGAATATAGTAAGCTCTCACATCATAAAATTGTTCTTTTCCTGAAGATATTTTAACATAGTTAATATTTTAACCTGAATGATATTTGTTGAATGTATATGCACTTGCAACTAGGGGTGTTTAAAAACTGTTAAAACCGACCGAACCACCTAAATCCTAGCAAGTTGGCTGGTTTGAGATCCAAATGGTTCAGTTTTTGCGGTCTAATCTTATATATATATATATATATATATATATATATATATATATAGGGGAGAGTTTAAATGAGAACGCTAAATATCGCGAGAACCGTGAGAACAAATCAAAAAAACGCGAGAACTTTGTCACAAACAATTCAAATTCGAAATTTTTTTTACACTTATCATTATTATTCGAATACAATGTTATAAATTTCATTTTTACGTTTAAATTTACGTGAATTCGTAAATAAAGAAAATTTACACATGTGTAAGTTTGCCATTTACACATGTGTAAATTTGTTATATTTACACATGTGTAAAAATTCTAATAAAAGTGATTTTGAGAGGAGAAATGAATTATTTGATGTTGTAAATTCTTTTTTTGATGTTGTATTTTAATTACAATGAGGTTTGTATTAAAAAAAAATTGGTTTTGATTGGTTTTTTTATCCGTTCTCATGGTTCTCGCAATATTTAGCGTTCTCAAAATAACCCTCCCCTATATATATATATATTTTTATAAGTAGTTTAGTTTTCTTAAATTTAATTGAGGCAAATGTAACATATATGTGTATTTTTATTACTATTTTGTAAAAAATAACTTACAAATTAATTTGAAATAGGAGTTAATAATGAAAAGAAAATTCACCAAATAATAACCAAGCTCCATAATCCAATTTAAGTCAAATTGGAAGAAAAAAATCACTAAATGGTAAACGAGATTCACATATGTTTTATTTGCCACACTTAGTTTTTTTTTTAAGTAAACATTTATAAAGTTATTATTAAGACTGGAACATGTCATGAAAGTTGGATAACTTTAGAAGAACA
Source organism: Helianthus tuberosus (assembly GCA_030545235.1). Lineage (NCBI taxonomy): Eukaryota > Viridiplantae > Streptophyta > Magnoliopsida > Asterales > Asteraceae > Helianthus > Helianthus tuberosus. Next base: position 63,917 of record JARYGA010014064.1, on the reverse strand, counting down.
AAAAAAAAAAAAAAAAAAAAAAACCTTTTTGAGTGACTTTAGTGAGACACTTGGGAACCAACCAACCCACCCAACCCAGCCGGTTTGGTTTGTCGTTTCCCGAAACTATAGTTAGTGGTTCGGCCAAATATTTTCGTCAAAAGTCAAAACCAGCCAAATCAGACCGTGAACACCCCTAGGCTTATATAAACCGTTACATCCACAACATATTTAAATAGTTGGTCATACATTTGTTGTTTAGTGATCATGAAAAGGTAACAATCAATGCACCTTCTAGACGCGATATGTACGTCACCTCCATTACAGATTTTTGTATGCGAAGATGGTATAAGCTATAAGCGGCTAATTGCCAAATTTCGTTACATTTTAGCATATGATCCAATTCAACATTTCTACTATATTTTCAAATTGGATCTAGCGTATTTTAATCATTTTGTGCATTGCTGCACAGGAGTCCCTATACATTCCAGAAACATATTGGAAGATCCAGAGCTTAAGAATGCCGTAAAAGCTTTCAGGTATCATTGTATCAAGCACCTCCTATGCAAATTAGTTTGCTTAACATAAAGCAGTTTCACTTTATCATCTCCACCCTTTTAGTTATAAAATATATAATTTATATGTTGTATGATTGCAAATTCTATATATTGCAAATTCTATATCTTGCCCACTTTGGGCGACTTTAGACGTGTTTTGACCCGTTTCATTTTTTAGTTAAATTATTAGTTTAGCTCGTCTGACCCGTTTTACAGATAGTTACCCAAGTTGACATTTGTATATATAGGTAAACAGGATAATTAGTTTTTACCCTTTATGTGCAGCATGTGGCCGACATTTCCTCAAATATTCATCAAAGGAGAATTCATTGGAGGATCAGACATTATTCTCAATATGCATCAGGTGAGTTTCCACGTTTTTTGGTTTGTTTTTGGCATGTTGTTATGTTTTAATGTTAAAAATATGGAAAACATATGGATTAAAATCTTTTTGGCGTTGTGCAGAATGGTGAACTGAAGGAGAAGCTAAAGGCGAGGTCATCAGAGTAGACAAGTCTCGTTTGCATCTCGTGTCGCCAAATTATATTAGATTTGGGATGCTTAAGTTTCGAGCCAGTATACGTTATAAACAGTTTTTAAAGCATTCTTTTTACCGTGAGTGTTGTTCAAATAATGTTGATGTTACAATCGACTTTTACTGAACAAGGTGTGGTCGTTTGCTATATACTTCTTTACAAACTGCATGACAAAAAAGTAGACAAAAAATGGCCTTGATTTTCGATCTGAAGTTACCAGATTTGACATTTCAGGTTGCCCCTACAGGGAAACAAAGACTCGTTTCGACTCTTTACACAGTAATCTCGAGTTTTAAATACTTATAGACAATAGCTGAAACTCTAGAAACAATGATGAAGAGATATGGTCCCGGATCCCCCGGTGGTCCGGACAAAACCCATATCCAACCCACAACCCGATCGGCTTTAAATACTTATAGACAATAGCTGAAACTCTAGAAACAATGATGAAGAGATATGGTCCCGGACCCCCCGCAGGTCCAGACAAAACCCATATCCAACCCACAACCCGATCAGCTGGGCATGACAAAACATCCGCGGGATCCACAAGAGACAAAAGGGACGATGTGAAAGCGACGTGCAGCCATTGGCAATCCCCAAACCACTGTACCAGAAAATATCCACTAGTGGTTATTGTATGAGAGACGAGAAGTACAAGTGATAGCAACACCTGACCAATCACGCAGTGCGGATTCACATCCACCTAAACCTCCACCAATGGTTGACACAGAAGAGACAACAAGGACATCCTGAAAGTGTGTGGCCAATGAGAGACCGCAAACGCATACCTTTCTTTTCAAACACTAACGATTAGCAGAGAGGGGTCCAAATGGATATTCCTGACAACGACGTCTCACCCAATCATCTCTCATCCCTCCGACTATAAATACTCTACTCTCACTTTAACTTACAAATTACTCTTTCAAGAGCATACACTTATTCTCATGCGAAGGTTGGTTACAAGAACCCCAAACCTCTCCATGTAATGAGTCTCACGATGTTGCTAGTTTTGCAGATCAATCAAGATATAGAACTTGTGAAGATCGGAGCCCATTTATCCGGTTAAACATTATCTGATCTACCCGATTAGATTGCTGTTTCTTCATATAGCAACAATTTTATAGAATGAAATGGGTAAGTTTTATACATTAGTATATTTTTAAATCAATCAAAGAATTTGAAATGATCTATAAGTTAGCGTTTCTAGAAATATTATATAGGTAGGGAATTCTAGTAAATTTGAATATTTTTCAAATTTAAACTGTTTCACCCATGTATGGCTAGTGAACCCATTTTGATACTGATTGATGCAATAGCCACCATGTATGGCGAGTGAACCCATTTTGATACCAAGTTTAAAGAATGAATCGTTATAACCCGAACACATCTTAGTTAGAACTCATTATGACCCAAACCAAATTGACACTTTTTGAAGAGGCCTATCCTTACCCAACCAAACATACTATAAAACAAGTTGCTATTTCAGTGAAAGATTGTTAAATTGCTATCTTGCTCATGATTTAAACAAGCCACAACTATAAAAACAGATTACACCAGCAAAGCACAAGGATTGAGTCATGCAAAGTCGGTTTTGATGTGAATATGAAGAATCACTAAGCCTATGTTTGTCACCATTAATTATTTAGAATGCATTCAAGCAATGGTGTACCACCTCACAAAACACAAAGAATGTATGCATCATGCTGCTCTCATTTAACCAAAAACAAAACAAAATGCAGGACCTTTTCAGAATCCTGATGCTGCTCAACTTTCGAGTCTTGTTATCTCACCAGATTCTTATTCCGGCATCATATATTAAATGCAATCAGTGATGATGGTGGTCATCTTCATCAAGCCCGTCTGGAAGTCCTCCTGGGCCCACTACCTCCAACTGCAAAACAAGGTATGAGTGTTCATCACCTGACTTCACAAAACCAAACCAAACTAAACCCGAAATACATAGAATAACAAAACCAAGGTTAGAACTGGCTCAGTCACACACTGAACCTAAATTGATATCACAAAATTCTTGCTGTGGTGTTATCGTTTCTGGTTCTATACCTACCTAGGCCTGTAAATGACCTGAACGCACGCATAGTCACCTAAATCGCGGTTCGCTCCGGTTCGATAGATGCGACGAATTCGGTACAGAGAGGGGTAGGTTCATTTCGGTGTACCACTGAGTCCAGTTCGGTATACAAATTAAAACAGAAATTACTAAATTCAACTAACCAAAATCCATTATTCATATTACCAAATAGAAAACATAAATTTAAAGTAGAAGATGATAATCTGAAGTAGATGATGATAATATGTTAAATATTCTTTGACATTTCTTGAAACTGTCATCAACCGTCTGTAACTTTTTTTATATAAACCTTTAAAAAAAACACATACACATTAATTTTTGAGTTAAATGCCATTTTAGTCCATGTGGTTTGGGCCATTTTACCAGTTTAGTCTAAAGGTTTCATTTTTCGCCTATGGGTCTAAAAATGTTTCACCGTTGCCATTTTAGTCCAATGGGTTAACTTCATCCATTTTTTTCTGTTAACGAGAAAGACAATTCGGTCATTTTATATGGCCGAATTGCCCTACTATTTAACAGAATTACATATAAAATGACCGAATTGCCCTTCTCGTTAACAGAAAAAATGGATGAAGTTAACCCATTGGACTAAAATGGCAACGGTGAAACATTTTTGGACCCACAAGCGAAAAATGAAAACTTTGGACTAAACTGGCAAAATGGCCCAAACCACAGGGACTAAAATGGCATTTAACTCTTATTTTTTTATTTGATTTTATTTAAACCCCTTAGCTGTCAACCTTATCACTTTTCCACTAATAAGCAAAAAAAACCTAAACCCTTAAAATGTTTTTCAAAGAATAGGCAAAAAAAAAAACCTAAACCCCTAAAAATGTTTCAACAGCCGCACACCAAGGTTTAAATAAACGGAAACGAGTTTCGAGGCGTTTTCCCTTCCGTCTCACGAGGCGTAAGCCTCGAGACGAACCGAGGCGGAATTAATAAATTAATATAAAAATTATATATCTTTTAAAAATAAAATACTAAACATAAAATACAAAACTTTCCTAATGTAAATAGACTTGTGAGAATAGTTTTGGGTTGAATATGATAAAAGTTTAATGTTTAAGGGTGTTTATGTAAGTTTTTGTAATTGAAATAAATAAAGGTGTAGTTATTTTCTTCAGTAACCCTAATAAGTTACATCTCTTTTATCGCCGTCATCAACTCCTCTGTTCTACTTCTACCCTAATTTTCTTGGTAATCCATCGCCATAAGGTATGTCTCCATCTCTGTTCTACCCTATTTTTTCTTGATTGCGCATAGCTACAAGCATCGTACATCTTTATCCCGCCCAAAAAACCCTAATTTATCCTGCCTAAAAACTGTACGCCTCTGATTTACCGTTCCGCCTCGAAACGAAACGTCTGCCTCGTACCACTGAGGCATACGTATAATAACTGGCACTGAGGCGCCGCCTCATGTACGATTTATCACCGTTCCGCCTCGGGCGTTTTTTTATATTATGCCGCACATACAATCAATCTCTTTTTATTTCTTTCTTCTTTACTAAACAACACAAAAAAACCTAATATTTCTATTACACCAGCCACATCTTTTTAACATTACCAGCGAATTTGGTAACTCCGATTCGGAACGCCCTAAAAAAGATCCGGTCCGCGTATTTCAAATCGATTGGAAGGGTTTTAAAATTAGATTAGAACGATTGGATTTCTAACCTGGAGCGCCGATCAGAATCATTGAATTCGCGAATTGGGGGCGAATTGGATCGAAATCGAATTCCGTATGGTACAGTTTGTGGAGCATTAAAACCAGACGGAGGGCATAAATAATAAAAATGTTGCCATTCTTGGAAAAAAATAAAAAACCGACACCATATACTTATTGAGGAAGAGGCAGAGTGAGGGAAGAAGAGAGTTAACATTGAGAAACAGAAAGTGGAGCATTAAAGTTAAAATGAACTGAATGGAGGGAGGATCGTTATGTTGGCTTAAACTTCCCCTAAAATAAAATTTCACAAATCATGGAGGGCAAAAATAATAAAAAATGTTGCCATTCTTGTGGGCCGAAAGAAGTGTAATAAATCCATCTTCCCAAATTTTCAACTAAGATTGTTTTTGAATTCAATGTATATAAAAACTTTTCTTACAATAAATTCAAAACCAGACGGCAAATCTCAAGTAGAAAACATAAACCATGTTGTACATAATAATCAAAATGACACATTTCTTAAAAACATATAGATTAAGAACAATAAACTTACACAAAGATCCTTAGGAAACACTCGCTAGCCAGAAGGCCTATAGGTAGATCAGAACTAAAAAACATGACAGTTTCTGGATTTAATCAATCCAAACTGTTGTGAACACCAATTTAACCCAAATAAACACGGAACTTCCGGCATTTAAAGACGATAAGAATAAAAAACAACATATTTAAAGAACAATAATATAATCTAATTTGCACATCTTTAAGAAAAAATACTGCCTAAAAAGTTAAGCGGCACTCACCGTAAAATATTGTGAGCAAACTGGGCACTCATGTGGTTGACCTTTCTTTAGCCAAAACCAAACAACATCATGTTCATCCTCTGTATGACCCAAAAAAACATAATTGAACACAAACAGAACACTCTAATGTCCTGACCTATAAAAAGGTCAAATAGTACATCTTAATAACTACAAAAAAGAGCTAGAATTGACTTACCGCCTTCAGCCCCAGGGCAACCAACAATTCTTTGGTCATAGTAAGATTTCACCACAGCAGGAGCTTCCTGCAGGAAATAAAACAACAGACATCATCACAGCTTCAGCGACAGTTAGATCTCAAAAGCACAAACACTGAACCAAGCAAAAAGACTTTCCAACTCAATTAAACTGTCATGATGCCTACTTTAAAGTAAAACAAATTAGTATGTGCAAAACAGTAAGAATGCAGTCTATCACGATATAGTAATGCCTGATATAAGATGCTATGTATGATAAACATGTTAGATAAATAGGTTAGTCAACTGCTTTTGAAAACTGAAAACCATGTCAGTTTGTCAGACAAAGAAGCATGAAAGTTGATGTAAGGCTAACAAGTTTTATCTGGAAGGTTAGTTACGGTCATTGTGATCATTATGCAAAGCTGTTGTATAATCAAATTGTTTATTTTGTATTTCGTAAAGCTATACGGTGGCGTTCTTTTTTCATAAAAAGTAACTTGTAAAGAAGATGTGCCCTCTGACTCCTCTCCAAAGTACATGGACTTGTTATATAGCATGAAAAGATTCCTAGTAAAATACTAAGATAGCGCAAATATATATTTCTTACTTTTTAATATACATACACATACCACATAGAAACAAGTCTAAGATTCTTAGTAAGTTATCAGAATAGATAAAGAACATCATGATGCGTGAACAAATTACAACAGAGTGAAAAAATGATATTTTCTAAATTTATCAAAGAGTGCCCCCAAACAAGCAGTTAATTTACACGTCATTTTCATGTACATGCTGCAAAGTCTTATCACTGCTTGAACACCTGGCATTAAAATTAGTATATACTATATACATGAATTCTTATAGCTAACCCTGTATACTAATAGCTTCAAAAAAAGACTCAACATTACACACTAAATAAGCCGTTAAAGCTCATAAAAACTAGACCTAATTCTAACACAAATGAATAGCACATAGCATGGCCTTTGGCCTAATCGAATCGAGTCTTTAGACCAAATGGTTAACGTATTAGCAGACATCTATTACCATAAGATTTACATTTAGGCATCCAAAAGTATAAAATATCAAATTAATCCCATAAAAAAAATCCAACAAAAACAACTTGTTATTTAATGCAAAAGAAAGCAAACCAAATAATGATTGTACTTGCCTTGGTTCCAAATGGTCCTTCAGGAAAATTGATATCCAAAATGTCCCGACCCTAATTACACAAAACAGCTACCAATCAATATCAATCTCAACATAGCAAACTAAAAAATTCACAAATTACAAACAAAACATGAAGAAAATTAACCTGAAGCTCAGCTTCAAGCTCCTCACGCTCGTGACCAGTGGCAATAGGCATCACATCTTCCACTTTCTTCGAAACATTTCCTATATTTAATCAAAGAACAAACATACAAACCGTTAATTATCGAAACAATTTCACACACGTACAATTAAAAAGTAGAGATCTGAGGGGAGAAAAGGGACCTGAAAAGTGACGGGAGAGAAGGGTGGCGGAAGGGCGGAGAGTGAGCGGAGATGGGGACGAAGTGACGATGCGATTAGGTCTGGCGATGGATCGGAGAGCTAATAGTTTGGAAGATGATCGTCTCCACATGATTATGATTTCAGGTTCTTCTTCTTCTTCACCGAAACGAAACCCTAGGTTTTGATCTGAATCGGCTACGGGAACTATGGAGGAAGGAACAATTCTTTTTATATAATATAAAATGGCGACAGATTAAAACTTTTGGAGTTTTTACGACTTAGGTCCCTACTGTTTTAAGTCATTTTCCTGTGGTTTTGTCCCAATTAATTAAAAACGTTCATTTTCCTCCTTGATGTTTCGATCTTGTTGTCAGTTTGCTCCCCGGCTCTAACTTCATCTATATTATATGTTAACTGGAAGGGTATTTTAAATAGATAACGATATAATAATTAATTTTAGAGTAAACTGCCATTTTGGTCCCTGTGGTTTGGCCAGTTTTGCCATTTTAGTCCAAATCTCAAACTTATTACATCTGGGTCCCTGTGGTTTGCATTTTGTTGCCATTTTAGTCCAAAATCCAAAAACCCTATTTTTTACTGTTGCAACCTCTTATTTTGTCTTTTAGTTCAGGGGTATTTTGCTCATTTTCTATATTTCATTTGTTGTATATGTATGTGTGTATATTAATTGTGTGTTTAATTCCTCGGTCAAGCTCTCTCTCTCTTCTCTCTCTCTCTATAGCACCACCACCACCGCCACCTCCTCCTCCATCTATCTCTCTTCTCTCTCTCTACAGCACCACCACCACCGCCACCGCCACCGCCACCACCTCCCCCTTCTCACCACATGTCTGTTCAGGAGATCAGAGAGAGAGAGGAGAGAGAAAGGAACTCCGATGACGGATCTGAGATTTGGGGAAGAAAGATGTGTGGATCTGAGAAAGGAACTCCGATGACGGATCTGAGATTGTTCGGACCTCCACCAGAACACACCCACTTTCAAAAACATCACTCAAAACAACAAGAGCTTGATCCAACCGATTCTTACCAATAAGCCCACTCACCACAATCTCATATGTCCGGCTATTCGCACAGCACCCTTTTTCTCCATCCGTTGATACTGATCCAATGCCGAATCAACCCAATCAACATCAAACAAAGCCTGCATTACCCAATTCAACGTCTCCATATTTGGACAAATACCCGCTTTCACCATCTCCTTATACACAAACAAAACATCCTTAATCCCCTTATTTTCCTCCACGTGCACACCTAACACGCGATTAACTAACGAAACCGAGGGCTTATAACCATTCAAACTAAGTACAGAAAACACCCTCAAAGCTTCATCTAACTTATGATTTATAACAAACCCATCAATTAATCTTAACAAAGCCTGTTCTGAAGCTGAAAATCCAGCTTTAACCATCTCATTACAAAAACTTAAAATCCCCAAATATTCACTAGACACTTCATAAAACACCTAAAATCCCCAAATTCACCAAACTCAAAGCAAACCCAAACCCGAGCCACACCATAATCACCTCCACTGCCGTCGTGCACCACCCCCTATTTACAGATCTGAAAAGAAAGAAGGATGGAGGAGAGATACAGGTCTTCGCCGTCCATCCACCACCGCTGTGTAGAGAGAGAGAGAGAACTGAGAGAGAGAGTGTGTGTATCTGTGTTGTTTTAGTGAGAGAGAGAGATCGAGGGTTATACATGTGAAGAGGATGCTTGGTCTGGGGTTTTTTATCATGTGAAGAGGATGAAGTCCCTGTGTTTGCTAGTTTGAGTGTAATCGAGAGAGGGAGAGGGAGTGGGAGTGTAGGAGTCTCAGTGGTTGTGGTGGCGGTGGTGGTGGTGCTATATAGAGAGAGAGTAGACTGATTTATGTTGGGGATGATGAACTGCTTATGTGTGTATATTAATATATATATATATATATATATATATATATATTAATTTTTAAATTTAGAAAATGTTAAATGAAAAGCAAAATGACCAAAATGCCCCTGAACTAAAAGACAAAATAGGAGGTTGCAACAGTCAAAAAATAGGGTTTTTGGATTTTGGACTAAAATGGCAACAAAATGCAAACCACAGGGACCCAGATGTAATAAGTTTGAGATTTGGACTAAAATGGCAAAACTGGCCAAACCACAGGGACCAAAATGGCAGTTTACTCTTAATTTTAATTAAAAATAATTATCCATAATTAAGTAGAAGATAAAGGCGAAAAAACCAAAAAATAGATATCTCTAGTTGTCACACCCCAACCGATGACGGAAACATCGGGGTATGGCACTGAGCGAAACAGATTGTCCAGAAGTTTCCATAACAACTATATTTACCAAATATTTAAAGCAACCCGTCCCATACCATGTCATAAATGATAATACAATTATTACAGAAAAGATCTAGTCAAATTGTTCTGTTCCGACAACTCAGATTTTTATTACAGACAATTGTTTATTGTTGACCTAGGTCTTGCCTAGCCTCGATTTCACAGCAAAGAAAGCAAATAAGCATCCTAAGCACCTGTCACATACGTTAAAGTAAAAGTCAATACACATAGTGTAAAGGTGAACATACAAGTTTGATAATAGCATATAGAGTTCAAAATCGTTACGCATAACCAGCACGTACACAGTGTAAAATGAGGCATGTTAGTTATCGACATGAACCTATCGATACCAATGACTGTGGGTTGACTGCCCAAGGCAGTTCGCGATACACACTCACCACTGTGAGTCATGTAGGTAATTGTCCTTAACAACCCCCGAGTGAACAGGTGCTGAGTCCAAACTAATAGTACTATCGTTGCTAAGGCAGGTAGACAACATTCCATGTGTAAACATAACAAACAAGCATTCATTAAGTCACGTATAACATGCGGTAATTGGTTAGCGATTAAAGTATTGTGTAGTGTGTTCGATGTGATTTTGTATAAGTAACGTATGTAACACCCAAAAGTGCGTAAAGCAAAAAGGGATCGAGTATACTCACAGTAGTTGATGGATTGAAGGGAGCGCTAGAGAGTAGGGTTAGCCTAAACAGATTGATAGCAAAATGATAAGCGACGCGTAAAACGATACAGAGTGCAAGTGGGTAGGACAGCAGTTCGATCGGATGGTAGTCCGATCGAACAGCCGGTCGTTCTAGTGACAGTCCGTTCGGACGGTCGTCCGGTCGGATGACCGTTCGAGTGGATTGTTACTTCCTTTGGGAAGGATGTGTTTGTGTTGATGGCTTGACTTTTGAAGTTTTCTTTGTAGCATTTTGAAAAAAATGAAGTATCTCTACCTTTCAGGTCGATCGATCGAATGACCGTTCGATCGGGCGATAGTCCGATAGGTTGGGCACTTCAGCGAGAACAAGTTCACAGCAGGTTGTCACTCAATCGGACAGTTGTTCGATCGGGTGGCATCCCTCGTGCATTGAACATGTTGAAAATTGTTTAAGTGTTGAAGTTTCAAAACATCACATAGTCGGATGGTCGGTCGATCGAGTGGTAACTCGATCGGACGGCAATCCGTTCGGTGTTCCCAAAACTCTTGAGGGTTGATTTGAAATTCAATTGTGAGGCCAAGGTGCAAGTCGATCGGATGACCGATCGTTCGGATGGTTGTTCGATCGGACGACCCTCCGTCCTGATCGACCTGTTCGTCTTACACTTGGTTGTTTTGATTGTTTGTCGTTTTATCGAGACGTTTTGATATCGTATTAAGCAACAGGAACCTCGTCAATACTTGGTACCCCTGATCGGACATGAATCACCCACATCCAACCAGTTAACTGTTCGAGACGGTGTTCCATGTTTAACCCGAAATCGGTAGTCTCGTGGATAGAATCCAGATCTTGAACCAACACAACCACAAGAATGAGTAGTAAGTCGGCACAAGCTCCGATTCTATCGGTTTTGAGTGCATCGAGTGTAAAAGAGTTGAAACAAAGTTGGAAAACCATCTTTCAATCCTTTTCATTTTGAATATGTTCAGATCTATGAAAGATCTTTACTTGTTTAAGTGGAAATCGGTTAGATCTAAGTTGTTCTTGGTGGATTGAGGCCAAAACATGAAGTTCTCAAGAACACATGATGACGTCATCCTAGAACACCTTAAATCTTAATGATTTCACGGTTAAAAGTTAAGATTCAAAAGATAGAAAGGTGTAGGAGTGCGTATAGATTAAGGAAGTACAAGATTTTGGACGAGATCTTACCGGAATCGCGAGAAATCTGAAGAAAAGTGGGGAGGATGAGCTGGTCGGAGGAGAGTTGCCAAAAGTGGAAAGTATGAAGGTGACATGCGGTATTTATAGGGTTTCCCAAAGAGGAAAGGGGCTGGTCGATCGGGTGGCAGCCCGGTCGAACAGCTGGCCGATCGAGCGGCAGCTCGATCGAATGGCTGGTCGATCGGTTGGTCGCCTGATCGATCAGTCGCTTGGTTCGAGTGTTCGGTGCGACAAGTTTTGCCATTTCGATTGCGATTGCGAGCGTTGCGATGCGATAGAATTTCCTAGTCAAATTACTTTTAATCCCAACTACTATATCAACATACAAGTATCCTTATTTCATATTCTTTTAGCGTTTGCGATTCGATTGCGATTGAGTTTCGATTGATTACCACACATAACATAAATAAACATGCACAAGTAACACATAAGGCACACACACACGTATAACAATAACCAAAATGCGTAATTCGAGTTGCGAGTGCGATTGCGATTGCGATAAAGCGATTAAACATGCGATAAACAGCGACTACTATGCGATTATTAATAGATACTCCACATAATACAACTAAAGTGATAACAAAATAGACTATCTACAAGTCAAAGAAGTCAAAACAGGAATTGAGCAAGGAGAGACAGATCGCAATTAGCAATCTTTTCTTCCTTTGACTTCAATCTTGACTTTGACTTTCGAAACACGGGGTGTTACACTAGTGATTGACACGTGTTCCCCGTTGATTTACTTTATTATATAGTAAGTATATATATAGATAGATTACTTCTATTAAACATACAAAATAATTACTTAGATTTATCTATTAGTGTAAACATCAATTAAACATGTTTTTCTTTCTTGTACACAACAGAACAACAATAACATACATATCGTGCTAAATAAACATCATAAGCGATGATCAAACATCCCTATACGCTTTTGAGGATTTTGTGAAACAAGTAATATAACAAATCAAGCATGTTTAGGGTATCAAACACCAACCAATCTCACATCGTCAATGATCGGACCACAAAGAGAACCATCGGTCTTCATCTGATAAAATGTGCTTAAAAACCTGATTCGTGTACGTGTTGTCATGGCCTTGAACTTAAGAACCGCTTGTTTGTAACCGCCCTTGCCTTTGGATTCATAAGGTACCCTAAGAGTGTTTTTTCCGGCGAATGCTTCTACAACCATGGTCCCCTCACACGCGTTGTTGGCGTCTCCAACAACGAACGAAAGTACGTATACTTTGCCCGGGATGGTCTTGACTACCTGGGCAATGGCACTTTCTTTCCCGCCAATTAGCTCTATGGCTCGCTTTCCCTTAGGTACTGCAAAGTGTTCCGCGTCTAAATACTTCACGACTTTTATAATTACACTTTAAAGTGACTTTACTTCACATATGTTCAATCCATTGACTTTTTTAGGTTTTTTAAAATTTTTATAGTTGTCTTTTTAAAATAATTGTTATAAAATTTTGGTTTTATGGTTTTATTGATATGTGGATATAAAAATTATTGAGTTTTTTTATATGCCGTTTACCCTTTTGTTATTTTAATAATATAATATAAATTTTTTAATACATTGTTGCAACATGTTTATATTTGTCTACGATTCGATAAATCTTTTAATCAAATGGGTAAATATAGTTGATTCTTTTTGTTCTTTAACGTGACGAACCGAAACATTATTGTTCGAACTATAGCGGTACTGGTACCGTATTCGTTTTTATGTTTTCTCGACGTGGTATTATAAAAGTGATTGAAAATAAAGTTGAATTCGCAGTAGAGTATTTTTAGTACCGTATGTTGTAGCAAATGTCGGTGACCAAATTAATGACATGCCCGAAAAAAACATCGTTACTAGTATCATATTTGTTATGATAGTTTTCGATCGATGTAAAACACGTGTCGATATTCTTTTGGGCGCATTTCTTTGGCTGCTATAAAAACCGAGTCGATACTTTAAGGAACCTTGCCGATATCGATCGAAATCCCACCGCGGAGCGTGGGAAATCCCACTAGTTATTAAAAAAATATTATATTGATTTTATTACATAAGTTATAAATCAAATTGTCAAAATTGGTACCAACATTTTATTACTCAAATGACTGTTGATTTGCTTATTGAATAACGTATCTTCTTTTGGAGAACCATATCTGTAATCACTCTATCTATCGCGTATCGGGTATATTCGTTAAAATTTTATAGATATAACTTTTTTTTATTATTTGGTATATAAGATTAGATTTATTCGGCCAGTGTAATACGCGTGGTTTTTTAAAGATGTAACTTTTTTTATTATTTACTATACAAAATTACATTTATTCAACTCATGTAACATATGGGGTTTTTAAAGATATAATTTTTTTTTAAGTTTTGGTGTATAAAATTAGATTCATTCAACCTGTACTATACACGAGGATTTTTTAAAGATATAACTTTTTTATTATTAGTACTAGTTGTACACCCGTGTGAACACACGGGTTTGTTTAATAACGATCGGAATCAAATACTAAAAAACATATTATAATATATTATTTAAATTCTTTGTGTTTAGTTACATGTCTTTATAAAACAATGTTAAAGACAATTTGTAATAGTGTACATGTTTGATATTGAAAAATAAGGTAAGTAATCATTACTAATGTCACACAATTTTTCCCATTGCAAGTGCTTCAGCTGTTGTTGTACATAACACATCACTCACACTTGGATTTATAAACACTTTGTAACTGCCAATAATAATAATCTAGTGCTAATACCCGCAAAGTTCGCGGTTTTGAGAAAATGATATGTTTTTGTGGTTTTGACAAAAAAAAATTATACGTTTAATGTTAAAAGTTTGAATCAGTTCCTTAATACTTAATATCAGTACACTTAAATAAGGGAATAGTGCTAATACCCGCGAACATCACGGATTGGACAAAATAATATGTTTTCGAAGTATTGACAAAGAACATTATATATTTATTATTATACTAGTTTATAAACCCGTGTATTACACGGTTTTATGGATAGAAATTATATAGTTATATAATGTTTACACAATTTTAAATAACTGAATTATTTTTTATTACATACAATCATTAAAAAAAATGAAAGTACAATCACACAAATCTCTAAATAGTTTTTAGAGATGACCTTAAGCTATTGGTACTTGATACTCAATGTTCAAGTTACGAACAAAACAACCAATATTGTGTACAAAGAAGTATTTAGAGATTTGTGTAAATGTGCTTTCATTTTATATTGTTGTATGTAATAAAGTAATTTAGTTATGAAAATTTTTATAGGGAGTATAAGATTACATAATTTATATTCTCAAACCCGTGTAATACACGAGTTTACAAGCTAATACATTAATGGATTCTTTATTAATTTCGTTGCATGTTGTTACCCTTCTATAAATCTATGTACAATGTGTTACGTTAATCAATATAAGAACAATGCCAATTATATATATATATATATGTATATATGTATATATATATATGGGTGATTAAAATTATTGAAGTCAATTTAGATTTTGTTATTTGTTTTTTCAAAAATCAACTAAAACATAAATCAAATCAAAATAACAAAAGTATAATTAACACCATAAATGGATTATTAGATTATGTTTTAATAAATTTGGTAAAGATAAATTTAAATTTAGATTTAGGTATTTATAATAAATTTACGTAAGATTTTATTATAATAAATTCCATGAAAATTATTTTATTTAAGAGTATTTTATTGAAGTTATTAAGGGAATTAATATAATTATTTTCTACAATGTGTAATCTTAATTATTTTTTAAACAATTTTTTAGTTATTGAAAAGTTATTAAAGTAATAAAGTGCCATGTGTCATTTTTTAGAATTAGTAAAAGAGAAGATGCCATGTGGCATTCTTTACACTCCTTTATTAGAATTAGATTATTTCATGTTAAATTTGAATCTATAAATTTAATGCACGTTTTTTTTAACATAATCAAATTCCTTCTTCATTATAGAGCTTTGCCACGCCTATTATCACAAGCTTCAAGTGAGTCACCCTATATAAGGTTAATACACGTAGTGACACTAAGCTTAATATAACATAAATTTAGTTACAAATTAAAAAAAAGATACAGAAGGTGTTTGACGGTTGACTCCACCCAGCCTGTTGTTTTGACTCACTAATACCCATTTTGACACCACACCACAAATTCTTTTAAGCATACTCAAGGGTAAATTTACAACAAATACTTTTGAGTCGTTAATGTAGTCAAAACCTTGTAGTTTGACTCCGCTAGTCCGATGTTCCACATTCCAAAACAGACAAACAAACGACTCCTGCACATAATACATATAATTAAAATCTTAAATTTGAAGCAAGGAAATCAAACTATACATAATTCACTTAAAGCCAAATCAACTGTAGTAATATCTATTAAACAGCAGAAAATAAAAACTAAGATAAAAAGCATGGCATCCTAATATCACAAAGATTTAAGCAAAATTTCAAAGTTGTTTCTTTATGGTTTTTGCAACAAAAAAAATAACTGTCTTTTCTTCTACAATATATATGTATGGAGGTAAAATAACAAATAAATGAATAGAATATAACCAAGTTAAATATTCACTAATAAAAGTTAGACGTATTTTTTTTTCCAACTATACATACAGCTACTCAAGTTTCATCTTTCGTTGTTGTGTTTTTTTTTCTCTTATCATATAGTAACCAAAATCAATATATGTTTTCGCCAACTCACCTAATTCACAACCGTCAATACTCTGAACTTTAAATTGTGGAAGCAAGACAAAATATTGGACCCATGTAGCCATCTTCTATTGGACCAAAAAGAAGCAAACTATTTTACTGGATCGTCTTCGTGAACATCATTTTGACCCATTTGATCATCACGTTAGTCAGTAGAATCGTCTTCTTGAACATGATCATGATCCTTAGCTCCACATTCTTTAAATTGATCTTCAACCATAAGAACCTCTTCTTGAACATAGTATTGAGCAACATGTCCATCTTCTTGAACATGAGCCTGACCTGTAGGAACATGTTTCTAAACATCATCTTGAACGGTCGAACCGTCTTCTGTTTCAGACGATGGTTGATGTGCGTGAGTGTTATTAGTTTTTAATGTATATATTAAGCCCTTTTTAACACTTTTTAGCCAAGTTTTAAATTTATAAAACACGATATTTACTAACACTAAACACACATATGGGCAAGTGCACCCATCGTGAGCGTAGTATAGTGTTGGCAAGATACCGAGGTCGTCCAAGGACACAAGAGCTTTTAGTACCGGTTTATCCTCAACGTCTAATAAAATCAAAAATTTAGAAAAATGTTTTAAACTAGAAAAACAAAAACTAACTAAAATGCTGAAAAACAAAAATAAAAGTAAAAACAGATAGACAAGATGAATCATTTGGCTCCGACTCGTGTTTAGTGTAACCTTTTATTATTTCCGCACTTTTGCACTATTTAAGAGATTATCTTAGTTACTGTAGTAGGCCCCTCTTTTGAAGGTGACGTTACCCTCAACCCAGTAGTTTGAGTCAGCAAGGATACAATCCTAAAGGGTCGGATTATTGAAAGATAATTAATTAAGTTATTAATGCATATTATGGTAGGCCCCTCTTTTGAAGGTGACGTTACCATCGGCTAAGTAGTCTGAGTCAACAGGGATACAGTCCTAAGTAGCCGGGTTAAAGTATTAATAGTAGCTTACATATGAGGGGATCAAAGAGTTTGGACCCCCGCCATCCAATACCGTTAAGTATTGAAGGAGGTCCTACTAAATTTGACCCAGGTCCTTGCAGGATCTATATATACTAAACAAGGCAAGACTCTTACCAAACCGTTCCCTTAACCCCCGATCAGGTAGCCAACATACCTCCATATAGACCGTGGAGATATGAATGGTGAAAATCTTTTATTTTATATAGACAGTAAAATAATGGCAAGACACCACAGACAAACGATAAGGAAGAATCACCTTCAACATAAGAAACTAGTTATTAAAGTCATTAATACATAACCAAGTAAAAAGTGCGAAAAGATTAAAAATAAAAAGTATTACACTATACACTTTGTCTTCACCAAGTGATGTAAGAGACTTAGGCAAACATGGCCTTGATTGTCAAGTGATGGATGATGGTGTTATGGTGGTGGTGGGTGGTGGGTGAATTGTGAGAGAGGTGGTGTGCCAAGGGATGGTTTGCAAATGAGTCAAGCACCCCTATTTATAGCCTGAACAGTAGCTCGGGCACGGCCCCGTGTTCAGTGGGCATGGCCCCGTGTCCATCCTCTTCTCTGTCTTCATTAATTGCAGTTTGTCTGCATTAGTTAACCACGCCCCCGTGTCCGCTGGGCACGACCCCGTGTGCAGAAGCGTATCTGTACTATCAAGATTTGCCTGGATTCTGCGAATCTTATAGTTGACCACGACCCTGTGTCCGCTGAGCACGACCCCGTGGTGGGCGATGGAAGCTTCTACAACTTTGTCTTTTATGCTGACACTTGGGCACGCCCCCGTGTTCACTGAGCACGGGGCGTGTTCAGCCTTCTGTTCTCTTGTTTTGCTTTGGAAGATGCTTTCGGGGAGGTCAGGCATGCCACGTTTGTTCCTTTTCTTGTATTTATGTTAGATTTAGCTGTCTTTTTGCTTCTTTTGTTAATTTGAGCTCATTTAATCCTGAAAATACAAAAGGAAGACAAAAGCACACTTTTTCCAACATTAGTACTAAAAAAGGGTTAGTTTTATGCCACAATTGATGTAATTTATATGTTGCATTTTGCACACATCAATGGTTCATGCGATGACTCACCAAAAAATGTCAACGATGTTTTTTTAAATGAATCTTTATCAACAAAAGAAAGAAAAGAGTAGCTTGACTATAAAAATCAAATATTTCCTAAGTAAACAATGAGTAACCTGCAATAAGCTTGTTTGTAATTACAGATATGGAACTTGGGAGTTTACTTCTGCCCAATGTGTATCAGATTTGACTCAAACTAACCTATTCATTAGGGTGTAAGGGGCACTCACCTAAGAGGTGAGTCCCCTCTCTTACACCCAACCAATCCTCTTGTGCCACGTCAACTCCCCTCTTAAACTCCCCTAACACCCCATTTTGATGGCGGCACTCCCCTCGTTAGGTGACTTGGTTTGTTTTTTTTTTTTTTTATTTGTTGAAATTATGCATGTTTATAAAAAAATATTAATAAAAATTAAATAAAATTTAACAAACTAAAACTACAAAATAAAAATAACATTAAAACTAGAAAATACATTAAAACTAGAAAAAAAAATTACATTCAAACTAGAAAATAAAAATTACATTCAAACTAGAAAATAATAATTTTAGAAATCGATTGGCCAGTCGTACTTCTTAGCGATGTCGCGTTTTCGGGCGAGGATGATCGGCAACATACTTGGCGGAACATCGTCGTGCGGCTTGATGAATATTTCCATATCTCGATCGTAATTGTAGTTTTTCATCGTCTCGCGTTGTTCCGATATGAGCTCGAGAGCCTGCTCCTCTCTTTTCATCCTCAATTCAGCCGCCTTATATTCAATCGCGGTTTTCTTTTCTTTCATGGCGGTGTACTCTTTGAATTGTGCCGCCAACTCGGCCGAGCTTCCCTCGGACGATGTAGCTTGACGCTTGTCTCGCCGTTGTGGTCTTTGTGGCGAGGGGTCTTCGTTCATATCCGGTATCGAAGGGTCCACCTCAACGGGTTTTCTTTTATGTGCCGAACCTTCACCTTCCTCACCCAACAATGGGACTTGGGCCCATTTCTCGTGACTTCGAACGACCTCCCACGCCTCGATATGTTGAAAACCGTTCGGATATCTTTCTTTAAAATCTTTTAACGCGACTGCCATCACGTCGAAATCCTTGCACCCGCTCCCTCGTGTGCGATCCTACATATTATACAATAATAAAAATAAAGTAATAAGTGTTAAAAAAAATAAGTTGAAAAAGTGTATAAAAAAAATTAAAAATATACAATGTTAAAAAAAAATATAATTTTTACCGCTTGTTGGTATAGGCCGTTGAAATGGTTTATTTTCGTATGCATCGGGCCCCATTTAGACCGTACTTGATGCACGGTCCGGTTAGTTCCACCGACAGTTTTGTTAAAATGCTCTAAAATCTTACGCCAAAAACTGTCGCGGTTTTGTTGATTGCCCTTCTTTTTGTTGATAGAGCAATGTACCCACGCCTTAGCCAACGCCTCTTCTTCGAGCTTTGTCCAATTCGTGCTCTTCGTTTTTCCCTTTTTTTCCCGAGCGTCGTCTTCTTCGTTGCCCGCGTCTTCATCCACATTGTATTCATCGTCCTCGTCGCCCAAATTTTGAGTTTCGGGCACTACCTCATCGTCCTCCTCGTCTAAAATAAATGGACGACGTTCGACATTTCCTCGTGTAGATGGAACTTGTGGGGAACGAAAAGCATATGGGTCGAAGGCGGGGGATTGAGGAGCGTCCGTTGATAACAAATTTTGAAAATACCCGAAATTGGGTTGTTGGGTGTTGTAAAACGAGGGGTGTGAAGGTTGTTGGAAAAAAAACGGGGGTTGTGAAGTGTATCCGAAAGGGGGTTGTGGTTGAGCACTTGCACCGCTCGAACCACCACGAGACGGTTGCGAGCCCCGTCCCTTAGTTTTTTTCTTCGCCTCGCGGGGTTGGTTCTCCATTGCTCGGTGTGAAGGAGGTGTGGTTGGAGAGTATAAAAAATAAAGTGAAGTGGTGTAGTTGGAGAGTATAAAAATTAAAGTGGTGTAGTGGTTTGAGTATAAAAAAAATGGAGTGAATGGGATGGTTATTTATATATGTTTTAGAAAAGTGAATTTTTTTTTTTTTTAAAAAAAATCCAACCGTTGCATATGACCGTTCCTCGAATGTAGTGCACAAACAAGCGGTAAGTTCCCACCGATCTCACCCCCCGATTCGGGTCCCCGCGTTGATGGCGGCGGTGTTCCCGATCGGGGACTAGGGTCACCGCACCCCTTCCCCGCGAACGCCCCGTACACCCTTATATAATGGGTTTAATCTGTCAGGTTTGGCACAAATATCAAGTTCCAACACCCATGATAGCCAAATTAAGGAGAATATAAATTCACCAGATGCCACAAAAAAGCTTAAATTTCGACCACAAATTTCCCTACATAGTTGTTAGCTAAGTCTACGAAGCTAGTAACAATTGGTCAATCATCCAAACTATTCATACACGACATTGGTTAACATATCATAGGCATACCAAGAGTGGAGAGGTAATATGCTTTCCAACAGCAAGAACGACCCCTTCTTTGATCTTAAGCCCCAATGATGTCGAACCCTTGTTTGACCTGTTTCCACATACCACTACTTTAAAAAAAATGGATATGTAGACCAAAGAGAAAAGAGCAAAAAAGTGGGCACACAGAAAGCAGGATCAAGAATCTTATGCGTTCGAGCTATTACCAGTATAATGATTATTAAAGTTTTTCAATTTCCCCAGCTACTTCATACCAACAAAATTAGTCCTAATCGAATAAATATATTGACCACTTTAACAGAAGTCAATATACGGAGGAACCTACGAAACTGTTTTTCTAATTTCCCTTCACCCCTATAATCGAATAAATATATTAGTTTTTAAAATAAACCCTACCGTTCACCAAAAAGTATTCATGAGATGTGCATTTGGTAAGCGTGTTTTTTTCCAATACCATCAGGTGTAAAAAGCTTACCACTGTAATAGCATTTATTGGCCTCATTTATGTTTAACCTTGTAAGATGCTTTTTCTTATCCAACACATACGCCTTGTCGGTTTTTCTTTTAGGCATTTTCTGCCATTGGGTTTCTACAATCATACTTTAGTATGAGACACAGATTCAACGTTGTAATACGACATTATGAACATATTCCATCTGCAGCATAAGACATAGATCATCATTGAGGTTATTCGTGTGTTCTTTATATTTACAAAAAAAAAAAAAACCATAAAATTTGTACAGAAGAATTACAGATTGTAAAGCCTGATGGCGAATTTTCTATGGAAAACATAACAAAGTAGTATAAAATAAGACTTTAATCATCATAGTCTTAATAATCAGAATGCAGCTTTGTAAGTATAAATCTAAAAAAGGAAAAAACATCTATATGCTAGACTGACTTGAAACTACCCTTTTGCTCGACCACATATCCTTCTGATACATTTTCTACTGCAGCAGGCTACAAATAAAATGGTTTAAAATAATAGATGAATCGTACCATTCCGGCTAATAGCTCAACATCCATGCAAAATGCCAGGGTACCAGCAATGAAACCACTAATAAACTAATAATTGTGCTCTTAAAAGGAACTTCAGTTCGTGTTACTATTCTAAAAAAATGATAGAAGCAAACCATCTCCATGTGTTGCCATCAAGATTCGTGGTTTAAGGACAGGAAAATCTCATTTAGTCGAAAAAATCCTTTTCATAATAGCACATAATATGTGGAGGTTGCCATTTCATTTATTTAGTATAAGATAAAAGAAAATTAAGGAATCAATGGTTTAAAGGTGCAAGAAGTATCGCCTGTCAGATAAACATTATTCTATAAAACAAACAATGTTAGAGAAAGGTTCTTTAGTGTAGCTTCAGTGGGGTGGAATAGTAAGCAAGTGTATATCATATATATTTATCATTATTAACATAAAGAAAGAAGGATGTCCTCACCGTTATAGGTACCAAAGCATTTAAAATCAGTTGTTTATTAGATAATATAGATAAATTATCTCATTATCGGTTTTGTAATACTTAAAAAATATGTTATTTCCAAAATACAAAAACTTGTGATAAACCGGCACAACTTGACCAGATTCATTTTGAACTAATGCTCACCATTGTTATAGGCCTGGTCTATTCGCACACGGCCTTTGTCTTTTTGCACACTCGAAGCGCCCCGCTTTGGCCAAAGCGCCCCGCTATGGCCAAAGCGGGGCGCTTCGAATGTGCAAAAAGACAAAAAGCGTTGGCTGGACTTTGTGTTTTTTTTTTTTGAAATAGGTGGGATGTGGTTTAGTTTGGTAGTGTTTTTTGGAGGAAAAAATTGTATTTGAGTTTTATAATACGTTGTTTTATAATTACGTTTTTTTACGTCATTATTTTTATAGAACGTATATAATATAAGTGCGTCTTTATAAACTGTTAACCTAGTTTATTTTGTTAAATTAAACGAACACGCTAAATAAATTGTACAGAAAGCCATAAGAATGAAACGTAAACAATCCAAAACCAACGTGATGTAAATAGAAGATTAACTGCAATATATATATATATATATATATATATATATCAGTTTGTACATACAAAACAAAAAGGTACAACTGACTACATAATACATAACAAAACACTATACAAACAAACTAAGGTACTAATCCTCGTGCGGTGGGGACGGTGGGAGGGGAAGTGGAGGCAACCCAGCGAGCTCTCGTAGAGAAACGAGCGTCTCGATGATCCAGTCCTGGCGTGCGGCCTGGCGTCTGAGGCGCCGGTCGAAGTCCCGAGCCACCTCACGCGCTACCGGAGGCAGGTCATCGTAAACGTGCTGCGGGTACTGTGGCGGCTCAGGAGCTGGCTGAACTGGTGGTACCGGGATCTCCTCGACATGCTCCTCCTAAGCCGGATCCTCTAATACAGGCTGAGCCTGAGCCTGAGGCTCCCCCTGAGCCTGAGCCTCAGCCTGAGGCTGGCCCGGGAAATGATCGAGTCCCAGAGCCTGTAGCTGAGCCTGCCGAGCGGCCGCCTGCTCAGCAGGAGGGGCCAACACTCCAGGCCTCAACTCAATAACAACCGGGATGACCTCCGGCACCGGCTCCGGCTGCCAAATCAGCCCGTCTCCGCCCCTAAACCTCAGACCAACATCAAAGCGACGGGTGATCTGCATGCTAGAAACTGACGCGCGGCCCAACCTGGTAGACGGGACCGGATCGGACAGCACCGGATCTCCCTCGGGCACGATCCCGAGCGAGCGTGCGATGGCGGTGATGTATGAGCCAGTGTGCACCCACCCGCGGAGCTGCCGGTGGTATGCTGTGGCAAAGTAATCTGCCAGGCTGGCTGCTAGATCGCAGGGCTGTCGTCGCAGTAGGCAGTATAGAAAGAAAAGGTCACTGAGGTTGACCTTCTCCCTGCTGGCACCCCGCGGCACGATAGTTGCCGCGATAACATGGTGCAGGTATCGGAACAAGGGGTCTTTGATGGTGGTGGCCTTTTGCCAGGATCTCCCAAAGGGAAGCCTGGAAATGGCCCTCCAGAAACTGATAAGCGTCTGCCTGTCCAACATCGTAACTGCCTGCGTATATAAATCAGTATCAAGCTCGGCCTCTGTGTACAAACCCGTATAAACAAATAATATTAAATAAACAAATAATAATAATAAACAAATAATATTAAATAAACAAATAACATTAAATAAACAAATAATAATAATAAACAAATAATATTAAATAAACAAATAACATTAAATAAACAAATGATATTAAATATAAAATAATAAATAATATTATTTAAACAAACCTGTATGGACAGCAAACTGCCGCACACTCATCTCAAACTGCTGACCGGCGAGACGGAATGTAACCTCGTGGACTGGAAAATCCGGGTCCTCCACGTAATCCGCCGGATGCGGCGCGTATGTAAACGTGGAAAGAAACTCCCACGTAAGCTCAGGGTACGAATCCTCCATCGCTAACTCAAATAGGCGCGACCAAGGAGTATCTAGTCCAACTATCTCACGCGCCCGCGCGGCCTCTCCCACGGTCTCCAGCAGGCCCCAGTCTATCCCTACATGCTCCCCAATGGGGATGGTGCGCAACCTCGCGCATCTCCCCCTCGCCCGTGACCCCGGCGGAAACTGCAGGTACGGACATGCCGGCTCTCCCTCATCTCCCACATCTCCCTCAGCCTCTATATGCTCAATCTCGTCATCGGAGGAATCCATCCCTGCACGTTGACAAGATAATATTAAATAAACAAATAATATTACTAAACAATTTAAATAATAAACAAATAATATTATTTAAACAATTTTTAAACAAATAATTTTTAAACAAAAAATAATAAACAAATAATTTTATTTATAAAATTTAAATAATAAACAAATAATATTAAATATAATTTAAATAATAAACAAACAATATTAAACAAATAATATTAAACAAATAATATTAAAAAATAAAAATAAACATGAACCAAAGCGCCGCGCTTTGGCCTCGGCGCGGCGCTTTGGTTCTTCGTTATGAAGAACAGCCCCAGCAACATGATCACAACCGCCCAAATCAAATCAAAATCAAACATATAACTTGAACCAAAACAATAAACGAAGTTCGATCGTACCTAATAGCGGTTGAAATCCGGAAAAAGACGATCTTCGCACTAGTGTGTGTAATCGCACCGTAGTGTGTGTGTTTTGTTTGAGGGTGAAATGGGGGAGAAGGCTGCCCCGCTTCAGGTATAACGAGGGGCCAAAGCGCCCCGCTATGGCCAAAGCGGGGCGCTTCGGGGCCAAAACGCTGCGTTATGACCTAAGCGGGGCGCTTCGGCCCTTTTTTTAAATTTTTAAAATTGTTTTTTATTCACAAACGCGTCGATAATAGTCTAAATTTTACGTTTTTTCCATTATACATCATTTTTTGAAATATATGGACTATACTGCAAGTTCCGGATCAAATCGGTTACGTGTGATGTCTTATTCCGTTATATCGTATCATTTTGGTTTGAAAGCACAAGTACTCCTGTGAGAGGTGTTATGTGTATCAGCCGCCTACCGCACATGAACATGACGTATTTTTTCATTAATTGTAGTATTATGATGTATATGGTCATTTTGGGTCGTACAAGTGCGTATTGAATCTGATTGGGTCGTGTCGGTGACATTCGGTTTTTAACGTGATGTAATGCATATATTGGACAAACACAAACGTGATTATTATTAAACACATTCAACCTACATCGTGAACATATGGGGTTACATTAAGGTCAGGGGCACGATACGTAAGCATTTCGTACGCGTTGATCTGATCCCTGTATAATGTGTGCCAGGCTGCTGCGCGCTCTGTTCTGTTCGCTGTCCAGAGTGGGTTTGGGGGAGGCATTGGATAACAACCTCCAAGATCTACATGTATGAAATGCCCATGGTCGACGAACACAACCGCAACCACCAGGTGAGGTTGCTCAGCTTCGTTTGGCCCGCCCAGCAGAGGGAAAATTGTATTGCTCCCACGCATGTCGAAGGTGTGAACAATCACACTGTATCGTTGGGCAATAAGAACCCCCGTGTCAGGCATCGTCATGTAATTTTCGATATCTGCTCGTCCCACCCCCTTGAAATTGATCCGTCTAAGCAGCGCATCATAATGTCCTATGTTTTCCGGATCGAAAAACTGCCTCCAAAGCGATTCGTTCGTACGTAACTCCTTTATAAGTTGTTTCCGGATCATCAAATATGAATTTTGTTTCACTCCTAACCCAACAGCCACCGATCGAAACCCACAATGACCATCTGGTTTCACGTCCTTTATTCTAACGATGTATGGATGGATCACTTCGGGAATCTGAGATGCGTAGTTGCGGATCGCTATATCCGTCTTAGGACCGAGCTTGATCATCGGGAAATCAGGGTGCAGGTTGATCGGTTTGGTATTCTTTTGTCTTCTAGAATCTCCGGGTGATATGTACGAGCTGTGACGGGGAAGATCATCTGAGGCCTCGACCCAAGTTTCTTCCGACGGAATGTACGAGCTTTTTCTAGCGGCTTCAACCTTTCTTTCTTCCTGCGTTTTCAATGTTGGGCGACCACGAGTTTTCTTCAGAACAGCAGGAGCCTTTTTGTTATTGTTCCCTGGATTGAGGATTTGCTGAAACTTTTCAAAGAAGCTCCTTTTCACTTGAGGGGGTGTTGGATCGATCTTTTGTTTCAATTTTTCAAATTCCGCGTCTACATCGATATCCTCTATGTTTTTCTTTGCAGGCTTGAAGTTAAGCTTCTTCCAGAACACGTCTATGTGTGTGATCCGGAGTTGCTGACCTGTGGATGAAAACAAATTAGGTGGCAGAATCATAACGAGAAAGGTCAAAGATATTAATTACCTTTATTTTCCAACTTTTCCAAACGACAGGCACATGGCAAACCACAACTGGTAAAAAGTTGGCAACCACAGCTTGCACCGTAGGCTCTCAACCCGTCTTCCTTACGTTTTAGTTCCCTACTCAAAAGCTCAATCGCATATATTGAAACCTTTCTGAGAATATATGCAAGCATGGGCTGCTTCTTGTGGTGCGTCATCACTTTTCGGAGGCTTGTTTCAAAGCTTGTACTAATCTCGGTGTATTGTCTATCAACAACATGATCAACATACAGTACAAGTTTATCCAGTGTGTTGCGATGACTTGGAAAGTGACTTTTTAGTGTTGCATGCATGCCCTCAACCCTGTTGGTCGTAGTTTGGTGAAAGTTGATAGTTTTGTTAATCCAGCATGATACAAACTTTTCACGGTACGGATCCAACCAGGATTTCTTCATATAATCAAAAACCTCTAAAATTTAAAAAAACGTAAATAGTCAGTTTTTGTTATTATATAAAATTTGAACATAATTATGTAAGAAATACCTACGTTCACGGTCATCTTCTTTCAGCTGTGCTTCAAGGTTTTCCAAGTTATACCTGTATATTTCCTCGGTCGTAGACTCGCACAATAACCAAAAACTACGTACGAATTCTTTCCAATCCTTGTCAGAGAATTTCTTCTTGCTGTTCTTATTAATATTTTGTTGAATATGGAACCGACAAAGATACTTATGCGCTTTTGGAAAAACTTGTTCACACGCGTTCATTAGCGCAAAATCCCTGTCTGTTAAAATCACGCGCGGTTCCATACATCCTACCAGTATAGACTTGATCCTCTGCAACACCCATAGGTAGTTCTCTGACTTCTCAGCGGAAATTACCGCACAAGCAGCCGTAAACGATTTGTTTGTCGACGTCATGCCTACGACCTGAACAAATGGCAGGTTGTACATGTTCGTTTTGTAGGTGGCGTCAATAATAAGCACATGCGGGAAGGCACACCACATAGTGAATGATCTTTCGTGAACAAAGAAGACATCTTCAACTTCGTTCGATATCTCATTCGTGCGCATGTAATAAGTGTAATTTTTTTCGAGAAGAATGCTTTCAAGTTTTTGCATCGGAGACTTACCGACATTTTTTTCGGCGTTGATTTTCTGAACAGCGTTGTGTATATCTTTCGGAATAAGCTTTCTAGCCGGATTGTTTTTTGTCAGCGTTCGCCAGATACTTTGGTTGGGAATGTCTTGCTCTGCCAGCTCCTTAACCAGTTTTTTATCCTCCGAAGAAAGCCTTCTCGCATACGCGTGACCCTCTAAGTTTTCAATAGGAGTGTGGTTATGCTTCGCCTTCGTCACCTCGATCCTCCAAACACTTCCGGATGATTCCGAAAACCCGATCATCTCGAACGGGCAGCCTATTTTCTTGCTACCCGTTTTCCTCTGTGTAGCTATACTCTTATGCTCCCCACCAAAAGTACATTGAAACCAAATCTTGTAATTCTCTCCTCTTTTATTCGACCTCTTAGTCACAATGAGGTAACCGTTGTCTTTTGCCGTGTCTTGTACCCAACGCACCAACTCTTTACGTGACGAAAAGGTCTGCGTTGTATCAAACGAAAACGTAACCGGGTAACATCCTTCCTCATCAACAGACACATCCCCCGGCTCACCATCGTCACCGAGGTCCGAATATACTTGATGTTCAAAGTTGTGCTCGCCACCGTAACCGAAATTCGAATAACCTTGTAAGCTCTGTTGACAACCGTAACTGTCGTTTGGACCACACTCCTGCTGTACAAAGCTGTACTCGCCACCGTAACCGAAATTCGAATAACCTTGTTGTGCGTAAGGGTCCTCCACAGGGGTATTCAAATCCAGCGTCACCGTGTTATCACGATAACGAATGCCAGATACAACCTCTGCCTCCCTCAAGTTGGACGAGACCGGTTTCTCATACGAGTCAGAAATAGCGGTCCCCTCGTAAGAATCAGGAACAACTGTCTCGTCAAAATATTGACCGAAAATATAGTTGTTTAACCACGACATCGTTTTTTGTAAACAACAAACAACAAAACACTCGAATACCCACGTATGTTTGTAAACAACGTCTCGAACGATAAGAAATGAAGTTTTCTGAAGAAGAATGGGTCTTCAATCAGTAGCTTGCTTTTTAAAAGTGAAAATTTGGGTCGAAGCGCCGCGCTATGGCCAAAGCGCGGCGCTTAGGGTTAACGACAAACATCATAATCAGCTTTATGTCTCTCAAACAGTAGCGAATGTCTCAAACGTCAATCGAAGCACCTTTTGTCGACCGAAGCGCCCCGCTATGGCCATAGCGCGGCGCTTCGAGGTGTGAAAATAATTTCCTGCGTGTGGAAATAGCATGACCCTTGTTATATCTAACCTGGTATACCGATATCAACCCCTAGAAGAGTGAACCTTGCCCTAGTACAATAAATTGCTTGCATCTCGCACCTGTGAAAGGAACCAAAATTGTAAACCTAGAGAAATTGTCACTCTAATCAACACACACTACAAATTACAAACTTGATAAAGTTATAAAAAGTACCCATACATAGCAGCCACCATGAGTGATGAAAGCATACCAACTGATCTATAAAAAAGAAAATAATCATGATAAAAAAAAAAAACTAACTTATATTCAAATCAGAAGACCGTAAATCAGAATAACACAACACATTAACAACTAATCAACCGAAAAAAAACCCTAAATCACACATCAAATCGAATGGACCAAAAAAAACCTAAATCGTACATCAAAATCATGAACTGAACAAAACTAACCAAAAACATTAGGAATGTACCTTTTGAGAATCATGGTGGCAGGGTTTGAATGCAGATTTGTGCTTTAAAGTTTCAAGATTTAGGGTGGGTTTGCCCTCATCTTATTGATGGCTAATTGAGAAACCATGGCGGCTCTGCAGAAGACAATACAACCTTTGTTGAGGAAAATGGCAAAGCTGAGGAACTGTGGTGTAGAGATGGCGAGGCCAGATCGTTGCGTCGTCGATCGGAGAGGATGACATTTAGGATGACATATGAATAAGGAGAAATTATCAGATTGTACTAATACCTGTAGATAGGAGATTTCAAAATTATCAGATGCTGAAGATGCACCATAAATGATGTCTTGCAAAGCCTGAACCATAATTCCACTCTTAGATGCATCATGTAACAATCCTCAATAAACCGACACCCTCATAATAAATTCCGACATCCTAGTATATTTTAAAATGTCTCAATATGTCTTTAAATATATACCCGTATGTGAAAACCGAGCCCGAAATACAGTATAGCATTAAAAATAAAATTTAAAATTTGATTATCAAGTTGAGGCGGGCCGCATAGGACCCACCCCAACCTTACGCGGGCGGTATCAAGGCTAAAAACTGATTTCGGTGAATTTTAAGTTAAGGCGGGCCGCGTAAGCTAACCTTAACACTTACGCGGGCCGCGTGAGATCAAGAACGCAGAGACACCCTAGGCCGACACGTGTCGACATCGTGGCGGACCTACCTGATGAGCCAGACAAGCTAGTCCGTTGACTAGCTTTCCTGGGCTTATGTTACGCGGGCCGCGAGAGACCCAGGTTCAGCAACTATATAAAGGAGCCATCGGGTTCAACCAGAAATCGTTCAAAATTCATTTCTCAATCTCAAATTTTGAAATAGTAGGCTTTATATTCGAGTATTATACCCCCTAATTAGCGAGGTTCTGCCCCGTTGTAAGTATTATAACCCCAGTTTCGTACTAGATACGCTACCCGATTGATTTAGGGTTCCGTAACAACTGTCGTGGTTCTGCCCGACGTAGTTGTTGGAATACCGTCTCGGGGAGGGTATCATTAATATTATCAAAGGGTTATTATACTAACCTATGTACATTTGTGTAAATTATAGATTAATTCCAGGAAACCCTTACGCGAAGTCTAAGATAGCAATGTGAGTTTATCCAAATTTTGTTAAACTTTTTGTAATATTTTACAAAACCTTAAATGTTTTACAATGTGATTAAGCGGTGATTGAGTCTTTGTAGTTCTTCAATTACTGCCGGTATGTTGGGGTTTTGTATACAAAATTTACTACACTGTGAGTAGTAAGTCGGGACGACGATACGTTACCATTGGACAACGAGTTAGCCAATGTGTAATATGACCCACCAGTCAGGATTGACAGTACTGAATGAGTAATTGTGTAGAAATAAACAATGTGATCGCTCTCAATATTGTTTTAATTGATAAAATGTTTCTTGATTAAACTGAGATTCACTCACCAGTATTTCTCACTGACAAATGTTTTTAAAACGCGTTTCAGGTAACACAATGTGACAGCCAATTAGTAAAAAGCCAGCTGGAGAGCACTGAAGGCTTGGGAAAAATGTGGCTATAAAAGATACTTAAAAGAAGATGTTTTAAATTCAATAAAATAGGGTTTATCCCTATAAATATATTTTAATAAGAAACTTGGGTTTTACCCATGTGATTGTTAATATCAAATATGGTGGTTTTACTCTGATAAACATTTCCTAACTACGGTCCTGATGTAATTTTCACTGCCAAATTAACCAACTGATACCACCAAAATTCTGAGTTCGCGTCCGCCCGTTCCCGGGACAGATAAGGGATCGGGGGTTGCGACAGAAGGTGGTATCAGAGCCTAGCCACTGGTCTAAGCCAAAGAAGTGTTTTGCTGACACTTAAATTCTAAATTTTGTGTTAGGAAATAATTTATGTGATTATGTGTTTTGTGTTATTTGACTATTTGTTAGTTTACAGTATGAGTGATCAAGGACCCTCAGACATGTGTCGTCAGTTGTCTGATTCACCTAGGAGTGAAGGTACCTCTTCACAGCCTGCCCTTTCTGGGTATTCTGCTGATCAGGAAGAAGGGATGTTTGCCTTTAAATCTCAGTCGGAAGAGTCATTCCCTCATAAAAAGAGAGGATGGTTCAGTAAGGAAGCATTTGCATGTAGGAAAAGAATGCGAAAGTTGCAACAACAAAGAGTACTAGCAGCCGCTAAGCGAAAGACAGATGCCCATTGACGTGATGTCGTGGTCACAATCAAATTTAATCCAATTACTACTAAATAGATAGCGGTAAGTGGGTATCAAACACAGGGAGTTTGTGGAATATGTGCTATCTCAATGATTATCTAAATGACTAATGTTAACTAAATTGCAAGAAAAGTAAATTCACGGATTTGGTTGTTTGGTTTTAATTGTCTAAACTGAACTAAATTGGATTACAAATCAAAGTTAAGTTTTGTAACAGGATAAGAGGGTAGTAATCATCCCGAGTTTCAGGTTTTAAGTGACAATCAAGGTTTATGTTCAACTGGAAAGAACTACATAGACATAGCTCATGCAAGATCAATTATTTGTGATGAAAGGGAACTAAGTACTCGGATTCCTAGAACGCGAGGTTATTACCCGATGACCAATTAACATATATCCAACCCTAATCCCTCCCATGATATCTCGATTGCCAACGACACCAAGAATGTATGGTTTAGAACTATGATCAAACATACATCAACAATTTACAAACACCCAATCAAGCACCATAATAAACTAACAACACATGCACAGTTTAATATTCCAGAAATTCAAGAACAAAACATAATTATCACAAGTAAACCTTACATTCGGGATGATCACCAAGCAAACCTAGCCGCTCATAGTGTGGTGAATCATCATCACAATCAAACCTTTGTTTATTGGAATCAAAAACAAAGTATTCATGTTTTGACCACTCAAGAACACAAGAGAAGAGCCAAAAATCGCCCCTCCACCCTTCCAAAACCGTCCAATGATGAGCACACCTCAAAAGACACAATAATAACTGATTTAATTAGGCAGTTACGGTTTTGATCGCAGCCACCACCGTAAATTACGGCTCCACCGTAATTTACGGTGGACTTGATTTGTTTACGGTGCAGACTTCCTGATTTACGGTGAGCTTTAAGCCTATTTCATGTCCACCGTAAATTACGGTTAGACCGTAATTTACGGTGATGACCTGAGTTTTGTTCTTTGTCTCATTTGTCACATGTGCAGCCGAGTTCCATCTTCACATGTGCAACCCAATGATGATGTTCTTTTCTTCTCAATTGTTCCTCAAAGTTGGCCCAATCCAAATAATCCACCAAGTTCCATACGTGGCCTTCATGTTGTCAACCCAATCCAACTCCCTTGTCTACATATGAGATGATGATTATGTATGTTCCTTGTATTATTGAGATAGTGATTTTAATAATAAAACCCTCCACTCAAGATCTTTTGCCTGCCACCACCTGTGTGCGTGTGTATTGTATAACCGCCCAAGTCACGTGTTGTTGATTTTCGATCACCTTGACAGCGTGTGATATGATGATGATGTATGTTGACCGAAAAACAAAACCCTTCGATGTGTTAATATGTGTCGCCCCCTATTTCAAAAGAGCCCACATGTGATGTTCATCCACAGCCATGTGCGGCCCAATTAAACAAAAGCCCAGCCGCCACTATTGATGATGATGATGATCATGTGAAGTGGATGATGATTTAATTAAGATTTGCAATTGATGTGGTGTGATGTCTCTCTTGTATTCTTTGAACCACAAAGTCACGATATCATTTAATTTCCAACCGTAGCCTACGTGTTCCAATTTAACCGAATTAAGCGATTTACCTGCAAAACACACGAACACTCGTAGTTACTAAGTTCAAGCAAATAGCCAAGTAAAGCATGAAATTTTAATCTTTTTAAACCACTTAAGGGTTGTCCTACGGACCACCCGTCACATCCCCACACTTACCCGTTGCTTGTCCCAAGCAACCCATTCAAAACGATTTCAAAACCAAAGCGATCAAACATGCAAACCAAGCTAAATGTGCCGTCCTTTTACTAACTTTCAATCATACCACAAGACACACCCCTCACGAAAACTCTCGGTAACAAGAATTATTAGCATAATGCTAAACCACTCCATGCGTGTGTGTGTTTGTGCGACAATAAGCTTGTATAAAAATCAAGTCTCCTCCTATTGAGTATTTAGCATGCTTATGAATCAAAAGGACTTACGGGTTGTAACGGGGCTAGGTGCAAAGGTAGGAAAATGGTGGAATATATATGCGAGAGCTAATTGATTTGACCCGGTTTTTATTTCTACCACTAAACAAAACAACCATCAAATATATACACAACTTCTTGACATTTTCAACTACTATTGCAACCAATCACTTCTTTTTGTATTTTTCTCATATTTTTCTCCCTTTTTTTTTTCTTTTCTTTCCCTTTTTTTTTTCATAACTCATCAAACTCAACAATATATACAAGAACATCAATACTACATACTAAATCTCCTAAACCGGGTCATCTCAAAAGGTAAAATTTTTGTAGGAAGTAGGCTCGGGTCACAATCGAATGGTCTAAGGCTCAACATGGCTTTCTAAGGACCAAACCCCCACCCCTCACAATACCAAGCTCATATATGTAAAGTATGAGGTCCAACCCACCTATCCCACACTCTCACACTTCTAGACGAGGTTACCTAAAAGTCCCCTATCATTTCCAAAAGCATGCTAACTCTAGGATTTAACAAGTATTCACACACAAGTTCTATTAACACACAACACACACCGCCACTCAAACAATGAAATATCAATAACAATCATGTGTGGCTCAAATCCTCACCAAGAAAAGACTAGGAATGGGTGTCGGTGTGTCAAATGGTATAATATCAAGTTTTCAAATTTTAACAATTTTCGCTCGGATTTACAAAATTTTTAAAACTCCCAAAAATTTCCCCCATCCCCACACTTGAGATACATTGTCCCAATGTATGGCTTTGAGGGAATGATCGCTTTTAACCCACAACATCAACCTTTGCTTAAATTCTCAAACCCCAAATTTCTTTTTTTTTATTATTAAAAACACCACCAATTCCTTCACAACCCATAAACTAAACACATCAAAACACCACCCAACCGCCCAACCAAAAACTTAAACATGAATATATACAAAGGGGCACAAGATGAGAACAAGACACGACCTGATTAGTAAATCAGCAGTGTTGGTAGTGATGCAGCTGCGGTGATCGAACCGGTTCAAAAACATCTCTTAGATTCGCCGATATCTCAACAGGGATGTTGCCAAACATCCCCACACTTGAATCATTGCATCCGCGAGGGTTGAAACGTAATAACCTGCCAAAACACAAACACAACACCAAAACAAAACCAAACAAAGCAAAACAAAACAAAACAAAACAAAACACAAATACAATACTCTACATCCTCGGGCTGCCTCCCGAGAGCGCTAAGTTTAAAGGTCTTCAGCCAGACCATACCTGATATGCGTTATGGTGGTCTTAATGCACACTTACCCGCAACATTTCCAACAAATGCCCGGAAATTTACATGCCATCTCCATAGATTTGTCAGTCTATTTGGCATGTTAAAGCTGCTCTTGCGGGCTTTGCTAGTCCACTTCATGACATATACCTTAATGTCTGGTAGTTTCACCCTTCTCATCTTGTTTCTCGAACCCTCTTCCCCACACTTGTTAATTTGAATTATTGATATGGGAAGAGGTTCGGTGCACATATCCATCCCATCAGCCTGCTCTACCTCATAATCTGCACACATCATCTGATCTACAAGTGACTCTTCATCAGATAAAGGACTCATTGGTGTGGTATTATCCTCCACAACCTCCTCCTTCATGTGAGAATAATCTCTAATATCGTCAGGTAATGGTGAGAGGCGTTCTTCTATCTCTATCTTCAATTTTAAAGTATGACACTTAGAAACTAAGCAGCTGATTCGGTCTTCATCGGACAGGTTGGGTGTTGCTAAATATTGCTCGAGTTTGGACAAAGTTACTTCCAATACAGCAAGCTCTTTTTCCTCCTCGGTCTCATAAACATAAACACCCTCGGGCTCAGAATATTCTTCGGGATGATATTGTCGATATCCCTGATACGGTCTATAGATGCGCGCTTCCATCATCTTTTTATTCCAATACTTCGGGTTTTCCGAATACACCGGGCACACATCATAATCATAAGTGTGATCGCGACCACAACAAAAACATAGACCATCCATCCTTGCCTCATAATAAACTTCCTCGTCCCGATCGTATCCATATGAATAATACTCATCCTCCATTTCTGATTCATAATCGTCAATGTATGATGGAGGTGGAAGTTGTGAAACATAAGACACCGGTTTTCCATGTGCCCTCCTGTAGTGAGCCTCGTGGCAACCAATACATGGATGTCGTGGACCCCCGCACAATTTACACGTAAATAAGCTGAAATTTGTGTAATGCCCTGTCATCCTGCACAACACAACTCAACTACCAAGTGTAAATCATGAACATAAAAGAAATCTTTTTGGTTTTTTTTTAAAATTTTTTTTTAATTTTTTTTTTCAAACTAATACACAAGATAACACACGTTGCGCACTACTCCCCGGCAACGGCGCCAAAATTTGACGTGATGTCGTGGTCACAATCAAATTTAATCCAATTACTACTAAATAGATAGCGGTAAGTGGGTATCGAACACAGGGAGTTTGTGGAATATGTGCTATCTCAATGATTATCTAAATGACTAATGTTAACTAAATTGCAAGAAAAGTAAATTCACGGATTTGGTTGTTTGGTTTTAATTGTCTAAACTGAACTAAATTGGATTACAAATCAAAGTTAAGTTTTGTAACAGGATAAGAGGGTAGTAATCATCCCGAGTTTCAGGTTTTAAGTGACAATCAAGGTTTATGTTCAACTGGAAAGAACTACATAGACATAGCTCATGCAAGATCAATTATTTGTGATGAAAGGGAACTAAGTACTCGGATTCCTAGAACGTGAGGTTGTTACCCGATGACCAATTAACATATATCCAACCCTAATCCCTCCCATGATATCTCGATTGCCAACGGCACCAAGAACGTATGGTTTAGAACTATGATCAAACATACATCAACAATTTACAAACACCCAATCAAGCACCATAATAAACTAACAACACATGCACAGTTTAATATTCCAGAAATTCAAGAACAAAACA
The DNA here is from genome assembly GCA_030545235.1 of Helianthus tuberosus. NCBI lineage: Eukaryota > Viridiplantae > Streptophyta > Magnoliopsida > Asterales > Asteraceae > Helianthus > Helianthus tuberosus. The sequence continues at coordinate 27,197 of JARYGA010014064.1, read as the reverse complement.
TAATTGTCACAAGTAAACCTTACATTCGGGATGATCACCAAGCAAACCTAGCCGCTCATAGTGTGGTGAATCATCATCACAATCAAACCTTTGTTTATTGGAATCAAAAACAAAGTATTCATGTTTTGACCACTCAAGAACACAAGAGAAGAGCCAAAAATCGCCCCTCCACCCTTCCAAAACCGTCCAATGATGAGCACACCTCAAAAGACACAATAATAACTGATTTAATTAGGCAGTTACGGTTTTGATCGCAGCCACCACCGTAAATTACGGCTCCACCGTAATTTACGGTGCAGACTTCCTGATTTACGGTGAGCTTTAAGCCTATTTCATGTCCACCGTAAATTACGGTTAGACCGTAATTTACGGTGATGACCTGAGTTTTGTTCTTTGTCTCATTTGTCACATGTGCAGCCGAGTTCCATCTTCACATGTGCAACCCAATGATGATGTTCTTTTCTTCTCAATTGTTCCTCAAAGTTGGCCCAATCCAAATAATCCACCAAGTTCCATACGTGGCCTTCATGTTGTCAACCCAATCCAACTCCCTTGTCTACATATGAGATGATGATTATGTATGTTCCTTGTATTATTGAGATAGTGATTTTAATAATAAAACCCTCCACTCAAGATCTTTTGCCTGCCACCACCTGTGTGCGTGTGTATTGTATAACCGCCCAAGTCACGTGTTGTTGATTTTCGATCACCTTGACAGCGTGTGATATGATGATGATGTATGTTGACCGAAAAACAAAACCCTTTGATGTGTTAATATGTGCCGCCCCCTATTTCAAAATAGCCCACATGTGATGTTCATCCACAGCCATGTGCGGCCCAATTAAACAAAAGCCCAGCCGCCACTATTGATGATGATGATGATCATGTGAAGTGGATGATGATTTAATTAAGATTTGAAATTGATGTGGTGTGATGTCTCTCTTGTATTCTTTGAACCACAAAGTCACGATATCATTTAATTTCCAACCGTAGCCTACGTGTTCCAATTTAACCGAATTAAGCGATTTACCTGCAAAACACACGAACACTCGTAGTTACTAAGTTCAAGCAAATAGCCAAGTAAAGCATGAAATTTTAATCTTTTTAAACCACTTAAGGGTTGTCCTACGGACCACCCGTCACCCATACACAGGATATGCTTAATAAAAGCCTAGCTAATTTCCATATCCTAGCTACAACTGCCGCTGACCCAAGTCTAGAACAACTAGTAGCCCCACAACCCTTACCTTTAATTCCCACTCAACCGATGGATGTAGAAATGCATGATTTTAACTCTGAGGAGATACCTAGGATACCAGCCCCTAATCCTCTAGATCCAAATTATGATCCATGGTTTGATGATCTTAGGGATTTTGTGCCACGCTATCACTTAAACGAAGAAACCTTGCCGAACTTAGCAGCATATCCAGGTCTGGACCCTCTAGATCCCTATTTTGACAATGATGAATACATTAGATAGATTTTGGAGAATCCATACCCTCAGGAGAATCCAGTACCTCAGTACCCAGAGCCAATACCAGTACCTGCACCCCCAATGAGTGCAGAGAATTTGCAAGAACTTCGAAAATTTGGAGAGGAATCATAGAAAGTAGCAAGAGGATGAGGTATGTAGGAGAGCAACTCGTATGGAAATACGATGAGCGCCAGATGGATTTCTGGGGAAATCCATATCCATGAAGGAGGTGATAAAGTTGGTAATAATAAATAAATAAAATATGTGTGTAATAGTAATGAATCTATCATAGTATAGACCACTCTGTGGTTAACGAGGCATATTAGTATTGTAATTTTTAAATTTCTGTTTTAGTGTGTATTTGACGCATACTATATCGAAAAGAGTAAAGTCGCAATGCACGTCGTTTTTGAACAATATGTGTATTATGTGGTTGTTACTTAAACTATTTAATTATTCTATTAATGATTGGTAAATGTTTAAAATTCAGATCGCCGACGAAGGAAATCAAGGAAATCTGAATAATGATAACCAGAGTAACATTAACGTGGTTAATGAGAATCCGATCATCAATAACAATGGAAACCAAATGGATAATAGTGTCGTTCAACATATAGTGGCACAAGGAATCATAGATGCAATGCCATTTATTATTCAAACGATTCAAGAAGCGAATAATAAAAGTAAGCATAGCAGTAAGCGACCAATCGAACCAGAAAACAGTGTGAACAATAGACCCGTACTGCAAGTGCCCATTCCCAAAAGGAGAATAACCGTGTCTTACGGTTGTTCTTATAAAGAATTCTGGTCTTGTAAACAAATGGAATTCTCGGGCAACGAAGGGGCCATTGCAACCCTACGCTGGATAGAGAAGACTGAGGCAGTCTTAAGAATAAGCAAGTGTGCTGAAGAAGATAAGATAATGTTTGCTTCTAATCTGTTTAAAAATTCAGCACTAGAATGGTGGTACACTATCCTCCAATCAAGAGGAAGTGATAGAACTTACAATATGGAATGGGAAGAATTTAAGGATAAGGTAGAAAGGAAATTCTACCCACCCAATGAAAAGGAACAGATAGCAAACAAATTCTTAAACCTTAGGATGACTGGTGTGGATAGTAAGGGGATACACTAAATTATTCTTCGAATATGCTAGAATAGTGCCAACCCTTGCTTCACCTGAACCAGTATTGATCTCCCATTATATATGGGGATTAATTGGGGAGATAAGATACGTAGTCAAGGCAGCTAGACCTCAAACCATAGAAGAAGCTGTAGAACTAGCAAATACCTTGACAGAGGAGTTAGTCCGTACCCGAGAAGAGGATCAAAGGAGGAACCTAACCCAGAAGCTCACACAAGAATTTCGTTCTGGAAATTTTAATCGTGGGAAAAAAATAGGTTCTACCTCTGCACCCTACTGTAGGTATTGTAAAAGGAAGCATTCAGGAAGATGCTCCATATACTGTAACTTTTGCAAAATATCGGGACACAAGGAAGAAGACTGCAGGAAGAAAGCTAACAACATGATATGTTACAACTGCGGAGAACAAGGTCATATCAAGCCTAATTGCCCGAAATTAGCTCCAGCCACAAACAACAAGAATACTCAAAATGCTAGAGCATTTGTTCTAACTGCAGATGAAGCCAAGATGATTCCAGATGTCATAGCTGGTACGTTTTTAGTTAATGATGTCTCTACTAAAGTATTATTTGACTCCGGTGCAAACCAAAGTTTTATTAATACATCATTTTGCAAATTTCTAAATCAGTCATTAACTAAACTACCACAAGAATGCTTAGTAGAAACAGCTAATGGAGAAACCGTTAGGATTTCTGAAATCTTGCAGGGAGCAAGCATAGGAATTTTAAATCAGAAATTTATTGCAAACCTTTATCCCATGAATCTGGCAGGATTTGATGTTGTTTTAGGAATGGATTGGTTAATAGCCAATAAAGCCAGTATTTTATGTGATCAAAAGTCAATTCAAGTAAATTCACCAAAAGGTAAAATGATCACAACTAAAGGAGACAGACCATCTAGATCCACAAAATTTATCTCTGTGATGAAAACAGCAAGTTACATAAGAAAAGGGTCATTAGTGTATTTGATTTCTATAATCACTAACACTAAAGGAAAGGATTTAAAGGATATTCCAGTAGTGTCTCAGTTTTCAGATGTATTTCCAGAAGAATTGCCAGGGCAACCTCCAGATAGAGAAGTTGAATTCAGAATCCATTTAATACCAGGAACATCACCGATTGCCAAAACACCTTACCGTTTGGCACCTGCAGAAATGCAAGAATTAAAGAAACAATTAGACGAATTGTTAGAAAAAGGATTTATACAACCAAGTTCGTCACCTTGGGGAGCACCAATTTTATTTGTTAAAAAGAAGGACGGATCGATGCGTATGTGCATTGACTACCGTGAATTAAACAAGGTTACGATTAAGAATCAGTACCCATTACCGAGAATCGATGATCTGTTCGATCAACTACAAGGAGCTCGATTTTTCTCTAAAATCGATTTAAGGTCAGGTTATCATCAATTAAAGGTACAGGAAGAGGACATTCCTAAGACCGCATTCAGAACAAGGTATGGTCATTATGAATTTACTGTCATGCCATTTGGTTTAACCAATGCCCCAGCCGCATTTATGGACATGATGAACCGAATATGTAAGCCATATTTGGATAAATTCATAATCGTCTTTATAGATGATATTCTCATTTATTCTAAAAATAAAGATGATCATGCAAAGCATTTGCACGCACTTTTAAGTTTATTAAGAAAGGAAAAGCTTTACGCTAAATTTTCAAAGTGCGAATTTTGGTTAGAACAGGTACAGTTTCTCGGACACCTAGTTAATCATGAAGGAATTCATGTGGATCCAACAAAAATCGAGGCGATTACTAAATGGAAAACCCTTGAATCACCAACCGAGGTTAGAAGTTTCTTAGGATTGGCCGATTATTATAGAAGATTTATTCAAGATTTTTCTAGAATAGACATTCCCTTAACTAAGCTAACCTGTAAATCTGTTAAGTTTGAATGGGGATTAAAAAAAGAAGAAGCCTTTAGAATCCTTAAGCAAAGATTAACCCATACACCCATATTAGCGTTACAAGAAGGAACTGAAGACTTTGTAGTCTATTGTGACGCTTCTAAATTAGGTTATGGATGTGTGTTGATGCAACGACAAAAGGTTATAGCTTACGCATCTAGACAACTTAAGAATCATGAAGAGAATTATTCAACCCATGATCTAGAATTATGAGCTATAATTTTTGCTCTTAAGATTTGGAGACATTACCTTTATGGTAGTAAGTTTACCGTATTCACTGATCATAAGAGTTTAAGGTATGTTTTCAAGCAAAAAGAGTTAAATATGAGACAAAGACGCTGGATGGAGATGCTTAGTGATTATGATTGTGATATCCAGTATCATGAAGGAAAAGCAAATGTAGTGGCAGATTCTTTAAGCCGAAAGTATCATGAAAAGACAAAAAAGGTACGTTCTCTTAACTAAAATGTGCAAGTAGATTTAAATGATCAGATAAGAGAAGCACAAGAATCAGTAATCAAGGATGATACTGAAAAATTAAAAGGTATGCTAAAAGAATTAGAACAAGGAACAAATGGAATTTAGAGATTCCATGAAAAGAGAATGTGGATACCTAAATTAGGAAACCTGCGTCATCGTATATTAGAAGAAGCCCATAAATCCAAATATACGATGCATCCAGGAAATGATAAAATGTATCAAGATTTAAGAAAGAATTTCTGGTGGATAGGAATGAAAAAAGACATAGCAGCCTATGTTTCTAAATGTTTAACCTGTTCTCAAGGCAAAGCTGAACACCAGAAACCCTCAGGATTTCTACAATAATTAGAAATGCCAGTATGGAAATGTGAATTGATAACAATGGATTTTGTTACTAAATTACCCAAAACAAAGAAAGGAAATGATACAATCTGGGTGATTGTAGATAGGCTAACCAAGTCAGCTCATTTCCTACCAATGAAGGAAACTTTCAGCATGGAACAGTTAGCTAAACTATATGTAAATGAAATAGTTTCATTACATGGAATTCCTTTATCAATTGTTTCTGATAGGGATAGTCGATTTACCTCTCATTTTTGGTCAAGTTTCCAAAAAGCAATGGGAACCAAGTTAAATCTAAGCACAGCTTATCATCCTCAAACAGACGGACAAAGCGAAAGGACAATTCAGACGATGGAAGACATGCTTAGAGCTTGTGTAATTGATTTCGGAGGTAATTGGGACGATCACTTACCTTTAATAGAATTTTCTAATAATAATAGTTATCACACAAGTATCAATGGTGCACCATTTGAAGCACTTTATGGACGAAAATGCCAAATCCCAGTCTGTTAGGCAAAAATTGGGGAAAAACAACTATCTGGACCTGAGATAGTGCAAGAAACAACCGACAAGATCATTCAAGTCAAGGAACGACTAAAAGCAGCACATGATCGACATAAAAGCTATGCTGATAACCGACGCAAACCATTGGAATTTCAAGTAGGAAATAAAGTATTGTTGAAAGTCTCTCCTTGGAAAGGAGTGGTAAGATTCATCAAAAGGGGAAAGCTAAGTCCCAGGTATGTTGGACCTTTTGAGATTATTAGAAGAATATGATCTATAGCCTGTCAGCTACAACTTCCAGAGGAAATGGTAGGAATACATGATGTATTTCATGTATCTAATCTCAAGAAATGCTTAGCTGATGAATCACTAATAGTACCTCTTAAGGATATAGAGGTAAATGAACAACTCAAGTTTGTAGAAAGACCTCTACAGATTGAAGACAGGAAAGTCAAGAATCTCAAACATAAGAGATTAGTTCTAGTCAAAGTGAAGTGGGACTCTAAAAGAGGACCTGAGTACACATGGGAGCTTGAATCTGAAATGCAAAGGAAATATTGTTCCAGTAGATCTCGAGGATGAGCTCTAAAACAAGGTGGTGAGGATGTAACAATCCTCAATAAACCGACATCCTCATAATAAATTCCGACATCCTAGTATATTTTAAAATGTCTCAATATGTCTTTAAATATACCCCGTATGTGAAAACCGAGCCCGAAATACAGTATAACATTAAAAATAAAATTTAAAATTTGATTATTAAGTTGAGGCGAGCCGCGTAGGACCCACCCCAACCTTACACGGGCGGTATCAAGGCTAAAAACTGATTTCAGTGAATTTTAAGTTAATGCGGGCCGCGTAAGCTAACCTTAACACTTACGCGGGCCGCGTGAGATCAAGAACGCAGAGACACCCTAGGCCGACACGTGTCGACATCGTGGCGGACCTACCTAATGAGCCGGACAAGCTAGTCCGTTGACTAGCTTTGACGCGGGCCGCGTAAGCCCTGGGCTTATGTTACGCGGGCCGCGAGAGACCCAGGTTCAGCAACTATATAAAGGAGCCATCGGGTTCAACCAAAAATCGTTCAAAATTCATTTCTCAATCTCAAATTCTGAAATAGTAGGCTTTATATTCGAGTATTATACCCCCTAATTAGCGAGGTTCTGCCCCGTTGTAAGTATTATAACCCCAGTTTCGTACTAGATACGCTGCCCGATTGATTTAGGGTTCCGTAACAACTGTCGTGGTTCTGCCCGACGTAGTTGTTGGAATACCGTCTCGGTGAGGGTATCATTAATATTATCAAAGGATTATTATACTAACCTATGTACATTTGTGTAAATTATAGATTAATTCCAGGAAACCCTTACGCGAAGTCTAAGATAGCAATGTGAGTTTATCCAAATTTTGTTAAACTTTTTGTAATATTTTACAAAACCTTAAATGTTTTACAATGTGATTAAGCGGTGATTGAGTCTTTGTAGTTCTTCAATTACTGCCGGTATGTTGGGGTTTTGTATACAAAATTTACTACACTGTGAGTAGTAAGTCGGGACGACGATACGTTACCATTGGACAACGAGTTAGCCAATGTGTAATATGACCCACCAGTCAGGATTGACAGTACTGAATGAGTAATTGTGTAGAAATAAACAATGTGATCGCTCTCAATATTGTTTTAATTGATAAAATGTTTCTTGATTAAACTGGGATTCACTCACCAGTATTTCCCACTGACAAATGTTTTTAAAACGCGTTTCAGGTAACACAATGTGACAGCCAATTAGTAAAAAGCCAGCTGGAGAGCACTGAAGGCTTGGGAAAAATGTGGCTATAAAAGTTACTTAAAAGACGATGTTTTAAATTCAATAAAATAGGGTTTATCCCTATAAATATATTGTAATAAGAAACTTGGGTTTTACCCATGTGATTATTAATATCAAATATGGTGGTTTTACTCTGATAAACATTTCCTAACTACGGTCCTGATGTAATTTCTGCTGCCAAATTAACCAACTGATACCACCAAAATTTTGAGTTCGCGTCCGCCCGTTCCCGGGACAGATAAGGGATCGAGGGTTGCGACACATCATCCTTGCCTAACTTGCCAAGCGTATACGTTTTTCCGGTTCTTGTTTGACCATAAGCCATAATCGTTCCGTTATACCCATTTAACACACCCTGTAGAAATCAATTCGCAATAGTGTAAGAACGAATTAGCTATAGTACTGCAATTTCCAAACATGAAGTATGCAAAAGTCAAGCGATTCCCACTTACCTCAACTACAGGTTTTGCTACTGCCTCATAGACTCGTTTGTGAGAAGCGGATTCTGTAAATACTTCATCAAATCTGTAAGACACAGAAGTCAAGTTATCTTTCCTCAGTTTCAACATGGTGAAACTATAAACCAACAGGAACTTGATGAAATTGTGTAAAGCTGCCTACAATCTTTTGAATCTAAGACTGGTCCACATAATAGATAAAACTATAAATCTGAATCATATCATCATATTAATTAGCCATATGAGCTCGTATGGTGCCTTCTACTAATTTCGTTGATTCCAAAGTTGATACATACCTTAACGGAAGGATCAGAGATCTGCACTGCTCTTGCTTCTTCTTACTGTGCGAATTCAGATCCAATATATTAAGACAAAATAATAACAATAAACAAATATATACAACAACTGATTAAGGCATAATAAAAGATACATATCAAAACAAATTTTTTTTTGAAAAAATAGCAAAAAACAGATCTGGAGCAAAATCTAAACACAATATCATCTAAAACGGCATGACTATTAAAAATCCCTAAATAGGATAAAATCGACAATTTTAATTAAAGAATCTACAAACAAATTCTAGTATATGAACATAAATATCTGAACAATATATGAATATTGGAATAATACCTTGGTGTGGATGACATTTGTGTCTCAAAGAAGTCCAGTGTCGGAAATAATTCCAACCCGAGCTCCCAAGTCTTCCAAGATTCATCAAATGCACACGTAATACTAAAGATTTATGTGAGCAAGTGGGTTCAAAAGACATCTGGTACCCCTGCAATTTGTCAAAAATACAAAACTTTTAGAACAATCAGACCCCAAAAAATAATCATCAAAAGGGTCATCGTCAAACCAACAATCATCCATTAAAAATGTATAATCTAAGTTCTTTGTCTTCAAGAATGCTCTGTTCACTAATGTATAATGTCAAAAGTGATCATCACAAATAAATTAACTGAAATCACACAATATAAGATAAATCATACCTGAAGAAGTATATATTTACTACTGTATAATTTCAACACTGATTATCACAAACAAATTAACTGAAATCATACATTATAAGATCAATCAGACCCAAAGAAGTATATATTTACTACTGTATAATGTCAACATTGATTATCACAAACATGTTTTGTAGCTGTACATAACACATCACTTACATTTACGGATGATTCGACACTTGATATTCCGCGAGGGATTCAAATCATCTATGAAACTGAGTGACAAAGATGGTGATTCACGATCAGATTTCTTTGCCGATGACATTCTTCGTCTTGAAGCTTTTTGAATCGAGAAGAAACACAAACCCTAGATATCGCCTGTAACTTAGAAGAGAGGAGAAGAAACTTTGAAGAGAGAAGAAAGAGAGAAATGTGGGTGTGATTTTGAATTTAGAAGAAAGAGATAATTGATTTGATTAGTTCTGATGTGCATTAAATGGCCATACAACTCCCCATGCAATTCAAATTTGCCTCCTAAAAGTTTTTAATCTATATTAATAAACTCAGATTTTAATATTTATATATATAATAAATAAATCGTAATTATGACATCAGCGAGGACTACGTGGCATATATGAGAAGTTGACACGTAGGCATTTCTATGTCATCATCTAAGCTTCCTTAATAGATAGTATAGATCAGTGTTGTAAAAGTCGCTAGGCGGTCCCTAGTCGGCCGACTGGGGAGTTGGGAGTAATCGAAGTACTCGGGGAGTACTCGGGGAGTACGCGGACATGGTAAATATAAAGAAAATTAATTGTTATATATTATTTATGTGTTAAAATAAGCATAATTCATGTCAACTGAGTATAATTTAAAATGAAACATGTTTAAAGTTCAAATATTCTGAATACAAGTCCGACTAGTCTGAGTACAAGGCCGAGTAGTCCGAGTACAAGGCCGAGTAGGCCGATTTTGACCGAGTTTGACCGATTAAAAGTCAACAAACCACGTTGACCGCCTAGGCCGACTACGTCCGACTAGGCGCCGACTAGGCCGACTAGGCACCGAGTACTCCCGAGTAATCCCGAGGCCGACTAATTGAGACCGCCTAGGAGGAAGTCGCCTCGGAGGGGGTCCGAGGACCGAGTACTCGCCGAGTACTCGGCCGAGTAATCCGACTTTTACAACACTGGTATAGATATAAAATTACATTTTCAACTCATGTAATACATGTGGTTCTAACCTACTTCATATCTATTATATATTGAGTTACTAAGAATAACGTTTGGTCTGGTTGTTCGCTATTACATATAAAATAACTAAGTTAGAACCCCATGTATTACACAGGTTAAATAAATAAATTTTATCTTAAACAAATAGTTTTAAGAAATATAATATCGTTAATTTGTTGCTTTATAATTATTATGAGACTGATAAATAAATAAGTAGATTAGTATTTTGTTACTAATATATAAGTGAGCGATACGTAAAATTCTTTAGAAACCCGTAGATTACAAAGGTTGAATATAAAAAAAAGAAAATATAAATTATAAACTTTTTAATTAATAAATAAAACCACCGACATTGCGGGGGCGAACACTAATGCCACATTACTGCCAACAACCACCGACATTGAAGTTGCGGCGTGGTAATGCGAAGAAATTAAACCGAAACGTAAAACATAGAATAAAATAACTAAGTTGATCTAGGCTTGCGCGTTACGATAAACCCGCGTCTATTTTTTTCCGTTTGACAGGTTCATCGTAATCTATATATAATATATATCATTACCACTATACAAACCATAATGCATACATTACAACAACCATTGCATCAATATGTTGCAAATTATATTTATACAAGATTTTGGCTAAATTAATTAGATTATTATAAATAATAATAATTTACAAATAAAACAACACAACTTTAAATGGATCAAACCGATTGAATTTGGTAAGATAATGAAACCATTATTTGATTATGGTACAACCACTTAAGCACAATTTACAACCATACATGCATACAAAACATATTGAATTTGGTAAGATAATGAAACCATTATTTGATTAAGGTACAACAACTTAAGCTCAATTTACAACCTTAAATTGCATACAAATGTTAAAAAATAATAGTATATAAATAAGGTACAACAACTTAAGCTTAATTTACAACTACAAATGCATACAAATGTTACAAAATAATAGTATATAAATAAGTGATATTTATGTATTACTTAAGTGTTAAAAGAAGTTTAAAAGAAATATAAATATTTTTTTAGGTTAAAGGAGAGAATGTCATGCGATATTAATTGGAATCGTTTATTAGCATTTATATAAATATAAATAGGAGTAAATTACAAAAATCGTCCTTTATGTTTACGCTGGATTGCAAAGTATGTCCTTTGTCTTTAAAGTTGACGGGATTCATACTTTATGTTTGCAAAACCTTAAACACTATGTCTTTTAGCCCTAACTCAGTTAAATTTTAATATTAAATCAGGGCATATTGGTAATTTTACTCATTTATTTAAATATATATTTAAAATATAAAACAAAAAAATTTAAAACATTCAATCAAAACATATAAAAGAATATATACTGATTATTTCTCTCTTTCCCTCTCCCTCATATCTATCTCTCCTCCTTATCTCTTTCTCTCAACCACACCACCATACCACCACCACTGCACTTCCACCACACGCGCACCACCATCACCACTGCACATCCACTACCGTAAACACATCCACCCCTACTGCACAACCCCCACCACCGCTGCACCTCCACCACCGTCGGCCGACCCCCGCTTCACAACCTCCACCACCGCCCAACCACCGCCATCCCCTAACCCCAACCTACATATTCAGGAAACAACAACGAGACCACGTGATTCAAATCAATTTATCACATGATTCAGCAGTTTTCTTCTAAAATTTAATTCCCTATTTAATATTTATGATAATATATCCAACTGTAACAACTCAAATAAAAGCTGTCTTCAAACTTATACACAAAGCTTAATGATTTGCAACCCTTTCTTCACAAAAGTCAACACATTAAACCACTAACCTAACTTCAAAAACATATATCAACACCATTAAAACATCAACCACAAAAGGAAAATGCTATATCTTTACCAAAACCATCATTCTGCAAATCTCGTTACTCATCGTTAAATCCCGATCCACTTGACCGACAACACAACGCCTCTGCAAATAAAATCCAATCAAACCCTAACTTTTAAAACTCAAAACTCAGCATCATAGAAACAATAAAAACAACAATCTAATTATCTAACCTGCAACAATAGGATCACAAGCACTATCATCAGAATCAACACTGTACTGTAATCAGAATTATTAGCAGAAATATCGAGCCATTTCTGCACGATAACTTCTGGATCTAGACTTGTGGAACGAACGACGGCGGCGGTGGATCTGGATTTAGGGTTTCGACGATGGCGGCTACGGATCTGGATTTAGGGGAGAAGGAGTTGAGGGAAGGAGAGTGAGTCTTGAGAGAAAGATAGGGGGAGATGAGTTTTTTTATTATTAATTTAAGTATTTAGGGTAAAATGACCAAAATACCCTCATGTGGGGTCCACTTGGTCAGATTTAACAATGAAAAATAACTGAGTTGGGGCTAAAGGACATATCGTGCAAGGGTTTGCAAACATCGGGTACTTTTTTTTGTATTTTTTTAAGACAAATGACACACTTTGCAATCTGGTGTCAACATAGAGGACGAGTTTTGTAATTTACCCTATAAATAGATATTGTTGTTTTAATTAGGTAACGATATAATAATTAATTTTAACTAAAAATAATTATCCATACTTAAGTAGAAGATAAAGGCGGAAAAACCAAAAAATAGATATCTCAAATAAATGACACGTGTCCTCCGTTGATTTACTTTATTATATAGTAAGTATAGATATAGATATATTACTTCTATTAAACATATAAAATAATTACATAGATTTATCTATTACTGTAAACATCAATTAAACATGTTTTTCTTTATTGTACACAACAGAACAACAATAACATACATATCGTGCTAAATAAACATCATAAGCGGTGATCAAACATCCCTATACCGCGCGCTTTTGAGGATTTCGTGAAACAAGTAAAACAACAAATCAAGCATGTTTAGCGTATCGAACACCAACCAATCTCACATCGTCAATGATCGGACCACAAAGAGAGCCATCGGTCTTCATCTGATAAAATGTGCTTAAAAACCTGATTCGTGTACGTGTTGTCACGGCATTGAACTTAAAAACCGCTTGTTTGTAACCGCCCTTGCCTTTGGATTCATAAGGTACCTTAAGAGTGTTTTCACCGGCGAAAGCTTCTACAACCATGGATCCCTCACACGAGTTGTTGGCATCTCCAACAACGAACGAAAGTGTGTATACTTTGCATGGGATGGTCTTGACTACCTGGGCAATGGCACTTTCTTTCCCGGCAATTAGCTCTACGGCTCGCTTTCCCTTGGGCACTGCAAAGTGTTCCGCGTCTAAATACTTCACGGCTTTTAGTGACTCGATCATCCAACCCGGGAGTGGGGAATGGTCGTCCTCGATGTTGGGAGGGATTAGAACTCCGTCGACATCGGTTTTGGGCAACACAAATGGACCCTCTTCAAAATCACCATTCTTCAGCATATTAGCTGCAATTAGCAACCACAATGACATTTATATTAGCATGTTATCATGCTACATGTGATGTTAATATTAGGGGTGTTTAAAATCTGTACAAACCAATTGAACCAACAAAACCAAAACAAGTCGACCTCCCTGATATCTAAACGGTCTAGTCATTTTAACTAGGGGTGCTAAACGGGTCGTGTTCGTGGGTTGGCGGGTTCAATCCCACCCGAACCTGAAAATTTTAGACGAACCCGAACCCGAACAAGACACGAACCTGAAAATCGTGTCATATGAGCCCAAACATGACCCAAATATCCGTGGGTTGACCCAAACACGACCCGTTCAACCCGTTTTTATTTTTATTTTTACTACAAACTAGGTTATAACCCCGTGTATTACACGACTTGAGTAAATAAATTTATATACTAAATAATAAAACATTATATCTTTAAAAACTTCCTTTATTGCACGGGTTGAATAAATATAATTTTATATATTAAATAATAAAAAGTTATATATATAAGAACCATATTGTACCGGTTGAATTAATGTAATTTTATGTACCAAATTAAAAAAATATATATCTTTAAAACACATGTATTACACGGGTTGAATAAATGTAATATTGTTTACCAAATAATAAAATAATATATCTTTAAAAAACCACATTTATTAAACGAGTTAAATAAATGTAATTTTATATACCAAATAATAAAAAAAATTAGTAAATGTAATTTTGTATAGTGAAAATAAAAATATTTAATATATTAATACAAAGTTTGGTTTTCGTGATAAATAATTTGTTTTATTTAAAATGTTTTAAATTAACAATTTACAATTTTGGATAATATTTTATTAGAAAAATAGAAGAATGGTATTCGAAATTTAAAGTAGGATAAAATTTAATATTAGCTCATTATTCATTTATTTATTTAATTAATATAAGATAAGTTTGGAAGTGAGACAAGAAAATCATAAAATAAATACTTACAATGAACGACGTGTGTCACACATTAATGTTTTATTATATAGTATAGTATAGATAAAAATTTAGATTGATATAAATAGATTATTTTGTTGTAGCAAAATTTGTTAACGAAGTCTTAATAAATTTAACCCATTTTATAAAACTCCGTAAATGTATAAATGATAAATAATATTAGTTAGACTAAATTACGATTTTGGCCCATGTGGTTATATCACTTTTACCCCAAAAAAGAATTTTTTAACATCTGAGCCCCTAACGTCTTTTTTTCTAACCCTTTTGGCACCTAACACTAACCTTATCAATTAAATATTAGGGGCCAAAAGGGTTAGAAAAAAGACGTTATGGGCAAAAAAAAATTAGAAAAAAAGACGTTGGGGGCTAAGATGTTAAAAATTCTTTTTGGGCTAAAAGAGTAAAAGTGATATAATCACAAGGGCCAAAATCGTAATTAACTCTATTATTTAAATAAATAATATTATAAATGAGAAGGAGATTAAACTAAATAATAATTATCCATAAGAAATTAAACTAAATAATATTTAGTAGGAGGATTATCTATAATTAATTAGAAAAGATTAAACTAAAATAATATTTATCTATAAAACATGGCCTAATATGATGACAAATGTTCCCAAGATGGTTTCTTTTATTACATAGTATAGATATAGATTAGTATATTATATTAAAATTTACCAAACACATAGTATATAATACAAATTACATTTCAATTATAAAATATAAGGTCAATTCCTCGTTTTAAGTTATATTTATGGTATAAAAAACACACCCAATTTAATTTAATTTAATTTATGACATAACATATTATAATATAATATAAATGTGTTAAACGGGTCAACCCGCCCCCGAACCCAATCCGTTTAGCTAAACGGGTTCGCAGGTTCAACCTGAAACTGGCCCGAACCCGTTTAGAATAAATCCAAACCCACAAATTTTATGTTAGGTTCGTGTCAGAAATTCACACCTCTATCTAGTTTTAACCTTAAATATTCGTATTTTATTCTTGGAATATACATTTAAGTATATGTATTTTGTTTGTCAATCATCTTTTATCATTTTAAAATTTTTAATACATACTAACGCTTTTGAAAAAAGGCGGTTCAAACATCGTTAAACCACCAAACCGTCCGGTCTACCCGACCCACCCAACCCGGGCGGTTTGGTTTGTTTCCCGAAACCAAATTTGGTGGTTTGCCCCAACTTTTTTTTTGACAAAACGGGGCAAACGAACACCGCTACTGTTTATCTTACCATTGGTTCTTCTTGGGGAAAATAACACCTTCAATGCAACAGAATCGATAAGAGGACCGCAAGCGGTGTCTTTCTCGACACTTGGGTGACGGAACACAATCTCAACGACACTGGCTTCAGCCAAGAACCCCCACGAGTACGTGTCCCAACCATTGCTACTATACATGGTTTGCATCGACAAGATTCCCCAATCGTTGGGCTCCGAATTTGGCAACACCGAAACATTCAACTTCTCCTCTTGGGCACATGTTCTAGCAACATTAAACGTGAGAGAATAAAACAACCCTTTCTTCACCTTCACCTTTGTCTTTATTGATGCATCGTCTCCTAGCCTAACCGCGTACTTGCCATCGGGTACCACTAGCAACATGTCTCCTTGTTTTTGGCCCGCTTTTATGTACTCAACGTACCCGGTGAGTTCCCAGTTTGGTATTGCCTTGGGGTCTATCACACGTGTGCCCTTCATTTGGGAAGGTTTCGGGCCATATTCGAATTGACCATTTGGTAGTATCCCTGAAATTAAAAAAAGAATATATATATATATATATAGGGAGAAGATCATGCGAGAACCACCTCTTATTGCGAGAACCGCGAGAACCAATGTGAACACACCAAAAATGCCTAAAAATAGCTAAAAATCACAAAAAAAAATTTTTTTTGATTTTTTTAATATTTTTTAGGTTAAAATCGCTACTTTTCGCACCAAAAAAAAAAAAAAAAAATTTTAAATTTTTTTTTTTTTTTTTGGCTTCTAAAAGTAGCGATTTTAACCTAAAAAATATTAAAAAAATCAAAAAAAAAATTTTGGATTTTTTTTGATTTTTTTTAGATTTTTTTAGGTTTTTGGGGGGTTTAGTTTTTAGCATTTTAGCTGGGGGGTGGGGGGGGGGGGTTTAGGTTTTTGGGGGGTGGGGGAGGGGGGTTTAGGTTTTTTTTGGGGGGGGGGGGGTGAGGTTAGTTTTTTTTAGGTTTTTTTTAGCTTGGGGGGGGGGGGGTTTAGGTTTTTGGGGGGGGGGGGGTGGGGGGTTTAGGTTTTTGGGTGGGGGGGTGGGGGTTAGGTTTTTTTAGGGTTTTTTTAGCTATTTTAGGTTGTGTTCACATTGGTTCTCAAGGTTCTCACAATAAGGGTGGTTCTCGCATGAGCCCCTCCCTATATATATATATATATATATATATAGATATATATATATAGAGAAAGTATAATGTACAAAACTGATAATCATACTTCACGTACGCGATGATATAGACCGTCAGATCAAAACGTAATTAGCAGCAATTAAGATTTGTCATTAAGGGTAAATTAGACATTTTCATTTTTTGATCCAGGGTAATTCAGACATTTTCTAACATCATGGATTTATGCGAGTTCGTTATTTTCTGTATCCCGGTAATTACGATCAGTATCAGTTTCAAATAATTTCCGTTTTTCAAATTGTCATTTTAGCGGTTATTTGTGGTCGATTAGGGTTTCTAGCGCTTATTGTTTGTAATGGATCCACAGAGTAGTAATGCTCGAAACGTAGATGATATTGAATTTGTAGATGCTGAGGTACATGCTTGTGATGATGATGCAGAGCAATATAGGAATCCGACATCAGACAACAACGTGCTATTAGACGATCAGACCAGTAAATAGTCATTTAAATTGTTTCATTTTATTTAGGATTTCTTTTTTTGATTGTTGTATGATGGGTTGTTTTTTGCTAATTTTTTATAAGCTCTGTATTGAAGAATCCCTGTGTTATTTCACTAATCATGCGTATATTATCATGAAGAAGACATATGAAGTGGAATGTAATATAATAACGCCTGTAGTATAAACAATGTGTTGGAAATGCGGCATTTTTTGATATATGCGTTTTTTTATCTTTTTTTATGCAACTTCCATGATTTTGATATTTACCTGTTTGTCCTTTTGGTTAAATGTCATGATAATATTTTATTTTTTGTTTGTTATTTTTAAAATGTGTAGATGAAAGATTGTACATTCCGGAGGTAGCTTCATCATGTGTTCCTGTTATCGGAATGGAATTCTCTTCAATAGAGCAAGCATATGTTTTTTACCAGACATATGCAAAAAAGGCAGGTTTCTCTGCTCGGAAAGGAGGTGAACATCATGTTGGTGGTATTATCAGGAGTAAATACTTTGTGTGTTCAAAAGAGGGGCATAAACCACAGGAATTTGATGATCCGTATTCTAAGTTGTCTAAGCCATATAAACGTAGGAACAGACCGACTATTCGAACCGGCTGTAAAGCTCAAATTAAGATTTGTTCGACGGATGGGGTGTTGTATAAGGTTGATAAGTTTGTTCAGTCGCATAATCATTCTTTCGTGTGTCCCAAAGATATGCATTTATTACCAGCTTATAGACATCTTTCCGAAACACAAGAAGAGATGATATGGGAGCTTGGTACATTGAATCTTGGGCCAGTGAAAGCCTTCAATATAATGAGACAAAGATACGGAGGTTTTGAAAATGTTGGCGCAACTAAAGACGATTGCAAGAATTTTAGAGCTAGGATACATAGTTATATCGGTGAGTATGATGCAGATATGGTTATCAATAGGTTGACTGATAAAAAGCAGTTTATGGTTGATTATTCATTTGTTCACTCAGTCGACGAAAACAAACGATTAACTGGCATGTTCTGGGCCGATGGTTTGTGCAAACGTAACTATGCAGAGTTTGGAGATGTTATATCGTTTGATGCTACATTTAAAACCAACAAGTTAGTCCTCACTTCAATCTTATTTACTGTTATTTTTGTATTAATCTTCTTGTTTTTTTATTAATTTTTTCAAATACACATTTTGAAGGTATAAAATGGTTTTTGTACCTTTTACCGGTATTGATAACCACTGTCGGAATGTGACGCTTGGAGCCGGGTTGTTAGCATCCGAAAGCATTGAATCATACAAGTGGCTGTTACAATCATTTTTGGATTCATTTGGTAAGCAGCCTAAGGTGGTCGTCACTGATCAGGATCCCGCGATGAAACAAGCTATCGAAGCAGTGTTAGATAAGAGTAGGCACAGATTATGTATGTGGCATATAATGAAGAAACTTGCTGATAAGGTTAGGGTCATTTACAAATACAGTATGCGTGATTATTTATTACAACTTGCGCGATTAATTAATCATGCGTGATTATTAGAAAAAGATGCGTCATTTTTATTTACTAAATTCATTTTTATTTTTTAGAAGCCCTTTGTTTTGTTCAATAAGTTCCAATTTTTATAATTTAATAGGTGGGACATGTGCTGTGTAACAACGAAGAGTTCAAGAGACGTATGTGTGATATTGTATGGACCGATTCGATTATGCCAGAAACGTTTGAGATAGAATGGAAGCTGTTGATGATTGAATTCGGTCTAACCGAGAACAAATGGATTGATGATATGTTTGGCATGAGATCTTCGTGGATTCCAGCTTACTATCGTCATGAGCCTTTGTCTGGGCTTATGCGGACCACCTCGAGATCAGAGAGTGAAAATCATTTCTTCTGTCAAGTGGCCAATTCTCAACTTACCCTTGTTGAGTTCTTTAACCATTTTGATGGTGCAATGGACGTGCAAAGATTCAACCATCGGAAGAATGATCATATATCTAGAAATACAGTCCCAGATAACTTTTCTGAATCCACTTTAGAGGATGATGCTATGAAAATTTACACCAGGTCAATTTTTGCTGATCAACAGGCAGAGTTACAAGGAACACTGTCCGAGTGCCTTCCTATGGAAACAAAAATTGAGGACCCGTTTTTGAAGATAAGTATGAAGGATTGGAAAGCCCATGGGGACGGTTTACTAGAGGTAACAATATATAGAATAGCTATCATGCGTTATTACATAACAGTGTGCTTTTATTATTTGATTTTTAATTTTCGATTCATTTTCGTTTAGGTTTGTTTCAAGAAAGGGGAGGATGTAATTGCATCATGCAGTTGTCGCAGGTTTGAACAATATGGATTGCTGTGCAAACATATATATTTTGTGTTCAAAATGTTCAAAGTGAAAGAAATTCCTAACAAGTACGTTATGAGAAGATGGACCAAAGACGTTGTACCGAATGATCTAAACAATACATTTGATTTAAGTGTTGATGATAACGATTTGCATAAAAAGGCCAAAGAGGTTGCGTATGAGATTATGCAGACCGGAGAGTATCTTATTGGTAACTTGATAAAAGATTTCGATCATCTACTTATAGTTAGGGATCGGATGAGGGAGATGAAAGAAATGGTTGATGATCTTCGCATTACCAAGCCCATCGACCCTAAGTTTGATAGATATTCAAGGTTAATAGGTTACGAGAAACCGAACACTGATGCTCCTCCTACAGTCCGTGTGCCAACCGGTATTAGAAACAAAGGACGCGGTTCACATAAGCGGATTAAATCAAAAAAAGAGAAAATTAAGAGTCTAAAAGGCAAGAGAAGTCGGACATGTAGTGTTTGCAATATCAAAGGTCATGATATTCGTACTTGCGAGGTTTTAAAGGGAAAAGCTAGTGCTGCCGATAAGAATGCCGATCAGAATGCCAATAAGAAGGGGACGAAAAGAAGAGCAATACAGTTACAGAATGATCCTGGTTTAGTTGACGAAGAGGACGAGGAGGTAGAAACTGGTGAAGAAGAGGAGTATGAGGAGGTTGACGGAACAGACGATAGTGATTCTGAATGGGAAGAGTAATGAGTCAACCATAACTGCATTCATTAAAACATTCCATATTTCATTTTTTTTAGTAAGACACTTTATGTAATCTGAATAATTTCTCTACGTGTGATTAAATATCTCACTTGATTTTTTTTACCAATTTTATATAAGCATAACTACACAAGACCTCCTCTTTAACGTTGTTAGCCTAAGTTGTTGTGTTTACCCTTGTTTGTGATTTCAACCCAAATCATACTCAATAACAGATTTTCAACATCATAACTAGCGTCATAAAAAAGACAAATACGTGATAATTTTTATACATGCTTCATAAAGATACCAAAATCATGTTATAATGTAAGCCCTGGATGATTCCCCCATATATACACACATTAAGAGTTTAATAAACAAAAAACCACAGTACTTCAAAATACCAACCATCATTAGGGCATCCTAAAAATCTACAAAAGAAGTGGATTAATCAGCCATACCACTTAGTTTTGTGATAATATCTTCCCAATCTCCTTCTCAGACGTCTCCATCTTCTCTTCAACTGTCTCCACTGCATCTTTCAGATATGAGTATACCAAGTTATCTGCAGATGCTTGATCCTTCATCAGTTGTATGCCTTTGTCCCTCAACAAAGACTCTGGTTCTTCCAGCAGTTTCCCCCAGATTTCTTGGTTTTTTTTTTGAGCTTCTAATAGCCTTCCCTGCACATCCAGAATACTGTTACAAGAGTTAACATTAGAAGCAAGTTCTGTTAACCTGCGGGTGTTCAAGAGCTCCTTGATTGCTTCGATTGCGGGATTTGTCGACATTGTTGGTTTTGAAGAGTGGTGATATAGGGGGGGGGGGGGGATGAATCATATATGTATGTAGTTTGTAAATTAAATTGGTAGTGGTGAAGTAAATTAAATTGGTAGTGGTGAAGTAATTTGGTAGTTGAGAGATATTTTGGTAAGTAAAATTTAATTTTTTACATAATTACTAGTCATATCAACTTAAAAGTGTAGATGTAGGTTTAATTATTAGTAGATATAAGAATATTATATTTCAATTTTTATCATGAATGTTGTGTCATTTTTTATTCAGGCGTGATTTTACATCAATTTGGTTATCAGGGATCATATGTGGCGTAATTATTTTATTAATGAGTCAATTTTCTATATATATGCGTGATTATATATGAAGGCGTGATAATTTGTTTCATGCGTTTTTTTTGATAGATAATATATGTACTTGTACTGTACTGGACCAAGAAAATTACAAAAAAAAAAAAAACAGCTGTCATGGGTAATAATTGTAGTTTTGTCCTCTTGTTTTGCAATTTCATTTTATATATTGTTGGAAAACCGTTCAATTATTATCAAACAAAAAATGGCAGATTCTTCGAATTCATCGTGTGGTTCTTCTTCGTCATCTGGTATGCGTGCTTATCTCAAAAAGCGGATCGAGGATCAAATAGCTCAAGACAAGTCTTGTAAAGACTTGTTGGAAACTAATATTTCTAGGGTCAGAGAGAACATGAAAAGGCGAGAAGAGATTTTCAATTTGTTGTCTGGCATGTCAGATTCAAGTGTGAAAGAGGTGGCTATGATGTTTATGGTTGATATTGGCAAGCGGGACGAGAAACAGTTAAAACAGCTTGCGGACGCAATAACCGTATTAGGATGCTCTATGGACATGAAGATCAAGTTTTTGGAGACTTATTTCTGATGGTTATTTATGTATAATCAATCAACTGTGGTAGTGAAAGCATGCTTTTTTTTATGTCTAACTAAGTGTTTTATTTTTTGTATGAAATTTGTGTGTTCAATAATGATGTTGTACCAGTAGTTTATGATTATAATCAGGAATTAGTAGAATTAAAAATAAAATCAAAAATCCAACATGTGAAAGATGTTTGGAACAAAGAACATCAAGAAAGTAGTTCTACGACTTATCATTTTGTTCCCCCTTTTTAAGATTGAAGAACTGATCCAATCGTTCCTTTATTTTTTTATCTAGATCGTGCAAAACATCTACGGTGCTCGGTTTCTTCATAAATTCCTTAGCTTTGTCGTATACCTCTTTCCTTATAAGATTGTAGTCGGACAATACAATCTTACTAAGATATCGGTACCGCAAGAACCGTAGTTGTGAATCTTGAGCTTTCTTTTTATCTTCGGTTTCAAAACCTGGATTCCATGGAGATTTGCCTTTGTATGTCTCCATATGTCTCATAGTGAAGACACCACAGTCACTACCGTTTTGAAGAGTTCTCCATGACATTTCCTTTCGAATTATTTTTGCCTTTTCCAACTTTGTTATCCACTCTTTTTGTCCAATTTTGCCTTTTAGATATAGGACTAGAACTCTTCGCTATAAGCACGATAAAAAATCATATTAGTACATATTCATTATAGTAATATAAAGCTACTTAGAATTACCAGCTTTTCGGGGCGCCCACAGTAGCGTTTGGTAAACGATTCGGCAAACCTAGAGTTGTCAATTAACTCGATGTAGCCATTTTTCAAGTGGAAGCATAGGCACCAGTAATGATCAGAAAGTAGAACTGGTATGAAGATGAGATCCAATGTGTCAACTTTCTTCACCTGATACTTACACAATATATCGTCTAGGATTGCTGCGAATACTTTCAATCGATCATTATCTGTGATTTTTTGCCCAAACATATCGTCTTGCTGCATAAAATTTTTGTGATTTTTCTCATTAAAATCCATCGTGTCATCAAGCTTTAACAAGCGTAATTGTAATATAGAATGGTTGGGTAACCTTAAACATGTACTTATTTAACTATAATATGTGCGTGGGAAACACATAAAATATATAAACCATGCGTGATTAACATAATTTTTTCATACATGCGTGATTATTGTGGATAAACTTACCAATATTGTAGTTGGCAAGAACAGCCGATAGGGTGACGATTTTTTGTCCCTTTTTTTCTCTTCAAAGTTTAAAACATCTACAAACGCGTCCATTCCACCATAAGATATGTATTGCGATGGGTGGAAGGTTTCAAAAATGATTTTTAGCGTTTCGACTCCACTTTCAGACTTGTATATTAAGGTCCTGTTTTGTTCATACAAATAAAGAACAGTTTAAAAAGGGATGAAAATTTTAAACTCATTATCAGGGAGAAAAATTTTACCCAATATCTCCGACCGGAGATAAGAGATAACAGATGATCGTTTGGTCACGGTCCAGAAGTGGCTCATATAAGTTGGTTATCCTGTTGCAGTAAGGTGATCTGTATGCGTCACCTAATTCTGCCATCCGCTTTTCGTTCTTTTCCCTCCAAATTTTGATACGCGTTCTATGTATCTCATCATCCGTTTTGTCTGTGTTCTCAGAGACAGGAGTGGTTTGATTATTTTCACTTGATGTTTGTAGGATGGGAGCCAATTTTAAAAGCGTTTCAACCGACTGTAGTTCTGCATCTGTTACTTCATCAGTTTCATCAGCGGATGTAGTCGGAGGATTTTCTTTACCATAGACGTCAGGGTTTATCTTTTCAAGCTCATTCAACATCGACTCGGTTATTGTATTCTGGCTTTTTGCTTGTTGCTGACTGCACTCTGCCAGATTTACAGGTTG
This sequence comes from Helianthus tuberosus, assembly GCA_030545235.1. Classification (NCBI taxonomy): domain Eukaryota; kingdom Viridiplantae; phylum Streptophyta; class Magnoliopsida; order Asterales; family Asteraceae; genus Helianthus; species Helianthus tuberosus. The sequence goes on along the minus strand of JARYGA010014064.1, from coordinate 2,923 downwards.
GTCCATGTTGTCTACCACATCTGTTTGTGTCACTGTTTGTATGGTCGAGTAGGTTAACTTATTGTAATCACAAGTTAGAAAACTGTTAATTTTTTTTAGTAATGATCGTATTTTTTGTTACCTTCTGTCGTCTGCCTGTATACGCCTGGTTCGATGGTTTGTAAGGCAGCCAGGCATGAGTCTGTAATACCCCCATCATCAAATGTCATATTTTGAACATCATCACACCCTATAAAATCACAAACGTTTTTGTTATTATTAAACAAAAGTTATTGTAAATATTAAAAAATAACACAAATTATTATCTACCTTTTTCTTTTCCTGTGATTACATGTTCCACTGTTGCATCTCCATGTCCAACTTTGTTTTGGAATGCCTCATCACCTCCAGAGCTTGTTTCAGCAGTTATCGGAACTGTATTTTTAACCGCATCATCCCATCTTTTACACATTCCCATAATTTCTCGATCCCAGAAACATTTTTCCTTTACGCCCTTAACGAGATTATTCATTTCCGTAACCAGAGAAATGTATTTATTTATATTTTTGTCCATTGTTTTCAACAACAGCTGCAGAATTGGAGGTACATCAATATCATGCGTGATTTTTAATGTAACAAGCGTAATTTTCAATTTTGTTAAAATACGATGCGTCATTTGCATGGAAAACTAGCGTAATATATATTTGGGCTCAGTTCAGAGTAATGTCAGCCTAAACAAGAAGCAGCGTATGTTCATGTTTTGAAACCCTAATTGTTTACACAAGCATTATAACATTATAAAGAAGCATTATACCATGCGTTATTCATAATAACACAAACAAAAAATCCAGTTTACCTTTTTATTTTTGTTTGAGGCTTCTCGCGCAGCATGATCATAAACCACCCCAGTTAGTTGAACCGGAGTGTTGCAGTAGTCAAGCTCTTTTTGCGTTTGTGTCCCTATGCCCAGTTCTTCTATGTTCAATTCTGAAATATGGTCATTTGGATTCCAGCCATCAAACCAATCCGTAGTTGATTGTATGTAACTTTCGTCAATCGGATCTTCCCCAGCCAGGTTTCTTCTTTTGTAGAATTGTGTGTTATCCACTGGTGGTAGTATGAAGTCATCCGTATCTGTCATAGGCTGATCTGATGTATCGAATTCGGTGAGGTTTTCTTGTACCGCAGCTGCCTCGTGTAACGGGATGTTGTCACCGAAAAGGTCCGTGAATACTGTCGAAGTGTGTTGTTTTACGATTTCTAATGGTGTTGTCGGAGCATTTTCATTTATTTGAGCATCGGCATTGATGTCCGTGGTAGTAACATGTTGTTGATCCTGGCTATTATCATTCGTTTCTTCGTCTTTTTCAACTTCATCACAATCTTCAACAATCAGCGGCCCATTGTTGTATAAATATTCTTCCACGTCGTCAATCATACCAGATGTTACATAATGTATGACAGGCAGTTTGACAACTTCATCGAAAATTTTGTGTTTTTGGTTGAAATAATGGCTGTATAGAAGCTGCATATTGTTTTTTTGGAAAAAAAAAATTACTAATAGCAATATTGTATTTAGTAAAAGTTTTAAAGATGTATATAAAACATACCGTTAGAAATGCAACTGGCCCATTGTATTGTGAGTCCAATTTTTTCCAACCTTGCCTAGTTCGTTTGAGCGATTCTAAAACAAAGGAGCACCAATCGAGTTTTGAGATGTCTTCATCTTTGTCAATTGCAAGTAGAAAACTTTGTTTAACAGTTGTTGACTTTGTTATCTCTACAAACAAAGTGTTCCAGTAGGCTAGGAAATTCAACTTGAATAATCGCCCCCCATTGGTTTGTGTTTTCATAGTTTTTGCAAGTAATGTATGAGTAACTTTGTTGGTGTCTGGCCATTGGTTTTTGAACTCATCAATGGTTGTTTCTGCGCCTTGAGTAGCAGTATTTTTTTCCACTATCGCTCCTTTCCTTGGCTTATTTTTTTCCCGTACTATAACATCCCCCTTTGGAATACCAAACACGTCATGTACTGAATCTCGGGTGATTTCTATCTTGTGATTTCCTATGTTTAGCGTGCTATACTGCTCGTCATAGTTTCGTACGAGCCAATAACCTAAACGTGTGCTTATATGATAAAGCTTTATATCAAGAACATCACCAAATCCAATGCTCTTCACATCCGCTACTTGCGATTCAGTAAAGTGTTTAACTGTATCCAAGAAACCAAAAGGACTACACCGTAGGCTTATTACATCATGGTGATAATCATAGTACGGTCTTGGTTCTTTCCTAATTGGGTCTGCATCGGTAATCTTCTGTTTCCCCTTTATAGGATCCATCTTCTTTTCGTCTTTCGATGGTTTCTTTTTTACTGGCTCAAAGTCATCATCATCTTGGTCAGTTGGAGGATTTGGCCTTTTTTTCGTTTTTTCACCCCTCTTGATTATCAAGTCTGTAATCGGTACTTCAAAGTCATCATCATCATCTTGAAGCCTTAATTTTGTTTGCTTTTTATTTACGTTTAACTTGTGAGGTTGGTTTGGCATAATCGGCTGAATTGGGGGTTCAAAATCATCATCATCATCATCATCAGCAACCCCTACAATCATATTTCAATATAAAAAATTAACATAGCAAATTACGTTTTTAATATAACATCAGGCGTTGTTATTTTTTTTCTGGTTTGGTGGACATGATTACAGGTCACACTATGTGCACTTTAAAACTAATGCCGCTTGTTTAGCCTAATACCGCTAGTGCATATCAAAGAATCAACATATGTAATATCAATCATGCTAATGCCGCTTGTTAGCTCAAAATCCCCAATTTTACAATTAGATCATAAGCCCCAATACCAACAATTCCTTATTCTAGCTAATAAAATCCCAAATACCCAATTTCACAATTTAACCTAATACCGTTAGTTCATATCAAAGAATCA
>JARYGA010014063.1:0-26069 GCA_030545235.1 Helianthus tuberosus | reverse complement strand
ACAATCACAAGATGATAAGAATAACATCGACTCTCTTTTCAAACCACCCATGCTTAAATGTAATGAATACAACATCTGGGAGAGAAGGATGGGTCATATCCTTGCTCAACAAAATACCGGATGTTGGAGATCAGTTGTTTTTGGTCCCCATGTTCCAATGGTGCCAAGTGCTGAGGATCCAAAGAAATTCGAACCAAAAAGTTATGAAAACTATACAGAAACTGATTTTCAAAAGTTCGAACTGGATGCCAAAGCATTTAGCATCTTTTCATCTGCATTACCAAATGAAATCTATGCTGGGCTGTTACATTATAACAGTGCCAAAGAATTATGGGATGCACTTAAGGAACAATTTGGGCGAACTGAAGAAGAAATTGAAAACAATAGGGAAATTCTGAATCAGCAGTATGAAACCTTCTGTCACATTAAGGGTGAATCATTGATCCAGCATTTTGAACGTTTCAGTTGTCTCATTAGTGAGCTAAGACTTGTTAAAGTTGAATTTCTAAAATCAACTCAAAATAGTAGGTTTCTTAGATCACTACCTGAAAAATGGGACGCAATTGCTTTTGTGACTAGAAATTCTGCTGAGTTCAAAGACCTGACACTGACCCAACTTCATGGTAGACTCCTGACCTATGAAAGGGAGCTAAACCAGAAAAAGAAGTTGCAAGAGTCTGGCAAAATTACAGATGACTATTCATTTGGTAACACAGCTCTTCTGGGTCAAGAAGAGTCTGGCAGCAGTAAGGATCAGAGTTATGATCATTTTATTGACATAACTGCTGGAAGTAATTTCAACTCTGATCCTCACTCATCTAACTTTGCTTTCACAGCAAATGGAGAAAGCCAGAACTCAGATAACTTATGCTTTGAACTCAATGACTTACAGCACTTTGATCCCACTGACTTAGAAGAAATGGACATTTTGCATCAATTGGCTTTGCTTAGTGTAAGAACAAACAAATTCTACAATAGAACAGGGAGAAAATTCCCAGGGTTACATGGGAATTTAAAAGTGTGGTTGGATAAGTCAAAAATTAAGTGCTATAAGTGCAATAGGCTAGGTCATTTTTCTAGTGAATGCAGGAGTCAAACCACTGGTCCAATAATCACTCATCCCAGCTCAAACCCTAGACCACAACATCAAAGCACTGTGCACTATACCCAATATACCCTTGCTGCCCATGTTAACACTGCTCACTATGCTGCAACCCATGTGCCTGTGCATTATGTTCAAACCACTGTTCCACAAATTCAGTTTGTTCAAACCCCTGTCCCTCAGGCACAAGTGTAACCTGTTGCACCTCAACCAGCTGCTCCAACAGTAACACAACCAGATCAGCAAAGCTTTTTCACTCAAGGCTTTGTTGACTGGAGCAGTATGCCTGATGAGCTTAGTGATGAAAATTTTGCACTCAATGCTTTTAATGATCCTACTAATGATGAATTTTGTTTGATGGCATTAGAGTCTATACCAGAAGGGGTAGAAACTGAAGGTGAACAGCTAAGTGCTGAAACAGTGGATGAAGTGACTGAAGCAGTGGTTACTGCAGTTGCTGGTGAACTACTGCTGGGAGAAAATTCAGAAACCCTGATTGAACCACTGGTTGATCCTTGGTCAAAAGGAGACAAGGAAGAAAAAGAAGAGGAGAAAGAGGGTGAGAAAGAAGGAAGAGCTGATGAAGAAAATAATCATCAATGTGATTGTGCTATGATGGCAGCTGCCAATGTATCACCTCAGGTTCCTAAAAATCTGTGTTCAGACAAATGCATTATTGCATTTGCTAGCATCAAAGAGGTGAATGAAAACCTTCGGAATAGGGTCTTAACTGATGAAGTCAAATTTGAAAGGTCATTAAAAGAACTTAAAATCAAGTTGGCTGAAAAAGACAAAGAAATTTGCTGTCTAAAAGAAGAGCAAAGCATTACCAAAACCCAACTCCAAAGAATGATAGAAAAATATCATGTTTGTACAAAGGAGTTGGAATCCACCCAAATCACATGTGAAAAGTAGGTGGAATCCCGCAAAGGGTATAAAGTAATGCTTGAAAAACAAATTAAAAGTAATGTGAAATTTGGTGTTGGTTATAGAAAACATGATGATGAAAACACTGCTTTTGAAAAATCTGTTCAAACCACTGATGTAACCACTGAAATCATTCCCACGAACAAGAATGGCCAAGAAGTGAAAATCACTGATAAACTTGGTAACAAAATCACAATTGAGAGACTAGTGGGATCCTCTACTTTTGAGGAAATTGAGAAATACCAATTTAAACCCTCATGGTCTGACGAGTGTGACATTCTTGAAAATTTTAAACCCATGGATTTCACAACCACTGATGGTGTTAAAGCTCCAAAAGCAAAAGTCATTCCTCTCAAGGACATCCCAACAGAGGTTAAAAACTCTGTTGCAAAGGAGTCTGAAAAGAGAAAGAAGAGAGAAAAGATCAAAAACCTGTTTTGTGAATTTTGTGAAAAAAGGAATCATCTAACAAAAGACTGTTTCCATTTAAAAGCATATGATTTAAACAAAACAAGTATCATTGTACCTGCTGAAAGCTGCACCATCTGGGGTAAACCAAACCACAAAACTCAAGAATGTGTGTATCTTAAAAACTTTGATGTAAAAAAGAATGAGTACACTGCAAAAACTTCCTTGAGTTCATCAACATCATCTGTCAAGTTCACTAAAAATCAACCACTGTTTGTGCCAGTCCAAACAGCTGTTACAAAACAGCTGAATCAAACATCTGTCCAAAGAGATGTTCAAGTGACTGATGCACCCCCTACCAACCAATTCAGAAGAGGCAAGGGACAATCATCTTACCAAAGGATTCCACACGTTTATGAGACCTACAAAAGGCCCTCTAAACCAAGAGTGAACAGGCATCCTTTTGGTTATCAGCAGGTGATTGGTCAAAACCCACAATAGTGGTTAGAGAGAAACAGTCCTAAACTGTCCAAACCCCTGACCTAACCACTGCCCATGCATCTGAACTCATCCCAGACACTGTTGAGACCCCATCCAAAGCCTTATTGGCTTTGGAGACCCTAATGAACTAATCCTTTTACTTCATGTGCAGGGAGCTTCTGCATGCTTAGATAGTCTTTGGTATGTAGATAGTGGAGGCTCCAAGCACATGACAGGATGTAAAGCCCTTCTCAAAGATTTCAAAATCCATGGAGGGGTGATATATCCTTTGGTAATAATAGTAAAGGGAAAGTTTTGGGGTCTGGTACAGTACAGTCTGGAAATGTAAAATTTGAAAATGTCAATCTAAAATTCAACCTCCTGAGTGTTTCACAAACGAGTGATAAAGGGTATAGGTCATTCTTCACAAAGGAGTGTTGTAGGATTGTTGGACCAGAAATGGTTGAAAAGATTGAAGCAATAATAAAAACTGGAAAAATAAAACTTGTTGCTCAAAGAAGTGGCAATGTTTATATTGTTGATATGTCAAAAGAGTGTCCCAGAACTGATGCCTGTCTGTTCTCAGCTGCCTCTAACAAAGAGACAAAACTTTGGCACAGAAGATTGGGGCACACAAATCTCAAGACAATCACTGAAATTTCAAAAAATGGCCTGGTAAGAGGCTTACCACAAAAATTGTTTTCATGTCCTGAGCATTGTGTTTCCGGTTTAAAAGGAAAACAGCATAAAAGCTCATTTAGGTCCATTGAAGAATCCAAAACAACCCAGTGTTTGCAAATGCTGCACATGGATTTGTTTGGCCCAGTTCAAGTCATGAGTCTCAAGAAGAAAAGATATTGTTTGGTTATTATTGATGACTTCTCTAGGTTTACATGGACTTTCTTTTTACACTCAAAAGATGAGACTGCAGGTGTTTTGCAAGACTTTGTGACACAGGTTGAAAAGCAATTTGACCTTCCAGTAAAAGTCTTCAGGAGTGAAAACGGCACAGAATTCAAAAATAAGGAGTTGGATGCCTTCTGTGTGAAGAAAGGGATTGTAAGACAGTACAGCATCCCTAGAACACCAGAGCAAAATGGGGTAGTTGAAAGAAAGAATAGGACACTGATTGAAGCTGCTAGGACCATGCTTGCTGACTCAGGTTTGCCTTTGACTTTCTGGGCAGAGGCAGTAAACACTGCTTGCTATGTCCAAAATAGAGTTTTAATAAACCCCAGGCATAAAAAGACTGCTTATGAAATTCTGTATAAAATCAAACCACTGATCTCATACTTTAAAGTATTTGGTTGCCCATGCTTTATTTTGAATTTAAAAGATTCCATCTCAAAATTTGAAGCCAAAGTAGATAGTGGTTATCTTTTGGGATACTCTACCACTGCTAAGGCCTACAAAGTGTTTAACACGGACTAAAACAGTGGAAGAGACTTTGAATGTGAAGTTCAATGAACTTTCATCAATGAAAATCCCAGCAAATCCTGTTGATTTATTTGATCTTGATAAATTCACATTTGAAAGTGTTGCTGTCAAGACTAACAGTGCAGGTCCATCAGAGGATTCATCAGCAGACTATGGGTATGAGATCATCATTCCTCAACAAAAGTCTGTTTCAAAGGGAAAAGCAGCAGTTGTACAAAACAGCTGTCAAAGCTCAACCACTGCTACCTCAACAGTTGTTGACCAAAGTAGCCCATCAACCTCTGTTTCCACATCATCAAACACTGCTGACAAAAGTCCCCAAACAATGGATAAAAGTCAGCATGTGTCCACACCATTACCTCCTATTCCACCACCTTTTGAAGCCACTGCTGGATCATCAATGTCACCAACAGTGGTTAGCTCAGATGATACACATCTGCAGCCTTCACCAACAAATGCCATCATACCATACCAAGGAGATTTAATCTTCTTGAGATCTCACCCACCTGACCAAATCATTGGCAAAATCAATGAAGGGGTGCTCACAAGAAGCCAAACCCAAAACATTTGTCTTTTTCCTGGTTTTCTATCACTCCATCAGCCAGTCAAGTTCCAAGAGGCACTGAAAGACAACAGCTGGGTAGAAGCCATGCAAGAGGAGCTCCAACAGTTTAAAAGACAACAAGTATGGGAGCTTGTACCACTGCCAAAAGATGTAAGCCCCATCGGCACAAAGTGGGTCTTCCAAAACAAAACTGATGAAATGGGCATTGTTGTCAAGAATAAAGCCAGGCTTGTGGTTCAAGGTTACAGACAGGAAGAGGGGATTGATTATGATGAAACATTCGCCCCTGTAGCAAGATTGGAAGCTATAAGATTGTTCCTAGCATTTGCTGTCAACCACAACATGAAGGTGTTCCAAATGGATATCAAAAGTGCTTTCCTCTATGGTACAATTCAAGAAGAGGTGTATGTTTGTCAACCTCCAGGTTTTGAGGATCCATTTTATCCAGATCATGTCTACAGGCTAAACAAAGCCTTGTATGGCCTGAAACAAGCACCTAAGACCTGGTATGAAACTCTTTCCACCTTTTTACTCTCAAAAGGTTTCAAAAGAGGTACCATTGATAAAACACTGTTTCTAAAATGGAGAGGAAAGGATTTAATGATTGTCCAAATTTATGTGAATGACATTATTTTTGGAAGCACATGTAATAAAATGTGTGAAGAATTTAGGCAACTCATGACAGCTGAGTTTGAAATGAGTGCAATGGGTGAGCTGCAATGCTTTCTTGGTCTCCAAGTTCAGCAAATGCAAAATGGAACTTTCATTCATCAAAGCAAATATGCTAATTAACTTTTAAATAAATTTGATATGAATGATTGTAAACCATGCAGCACACCCATAGCAACCAATAAGCTAGTCATGTCTGATGAAAAGGATGAGCTAATTGACCAAACACTTTATAGAAGCATGATTGGGTCTTTACTGTACCTAACTGCATCTAGACCAGACATCATGTTTGCAACATGTGTCTGTGCAAGAAGTCAATCAGCTCCCAGAAAATCAAACCTCATTGCTGTAAAAAGGATCTTCAGATACATAAAAGGTGCTCCCACACTTGGTATCTGGTATCCAGCTAATGGGAATATCCAGCTTTCAGGATTTTCAGACAGTGACTTTGCCGGATGTAACACCACAAGGAAGTCAACTTCAGGAGGGTGCCAGTTTCTAGGCAATTACTTGGTTTCATGGCAAAGCAAAAAGCAAGCAGCTGTTTCAACATCCACTGCTGAAGCTGAATACAATGCTGCTGCAAGCTGTATAGCCCAACTCATGTGGCTTCAAAACCAGTTGCTGGATTTTGGTATCACTGCCTTAAAGACACCACTCATGTTGGATAGCCAGGCAGCAGAAAATATCATCAAAAATCCAGTTTCCCATTCAACCACCAAGCATATCGACATCAAACATCACTTTGTGAGGGATTGCTATGAAAAAGGTTTGATTTCTCTGCATCATGTTCCAACTAAAGACCAGCTGGCAGATGTGCTCACAAAAGCTTTAGATACATCTACCTTTGAAAGATTGGTCTCTAGGATTGGCATGCTAAACATGGAATAACAAGCAAAATCTTGTTTTTCTATGAATAAAAGCATTAAAATGTTTTCAGAAAATCAAAAATCCATCCTTAAAAATAGCTAAAAATGAAATTTTCATTAAATCCTTAAAAGTCTGCCATAACCACTGATTGGTGCAAACATCTGTTTGTTATTTGCTATCCACTGCTGAAAGTCAACCTCTGTTCTCTCAGTTCTCTTGGAAAAACACTGTTGACAAACTTCAGTGCTTTAAAACCACTGACATAAACTATCCACTGATAGTGAAAGTGACCCACTGTTCCCATTTTCCCTTGTGAACCACTTGTATTGCTTCATCAGTGGTTTCCCAAACAACTGTCTTCCATTATTCATCTTATCATCAGAGGTTGACACGTGGTCAGTATTTATCCGTTAGATCTTTGTAACCGCTGCCACGTCAGCATTCACTTTTTCATCATATAAAACCCTGCCCTAAACCCCAAACAGGGTTTTCACTGTCGAATCGAATTCAAAATTCTATTCTCAAAACAGTTTTTCCCAAAATTCTCTCCCTACCTTCATCGTCTTCACTTCATTTCTCCTATTCTCTGTTTCAATCAAGGTGAAAAGGCAAGTCAATCCAAAACAAAGGAGCCTACCGAGGTTGAAATTCCATACAAATGGTCTCACAATTACTTGGGTATTCTTGAAAAACCCAGTGACACAAAGACCTTCGATTCCATCATAGACACATTATCCTCCACAAAGTACAAAACTTTGCTCACTTACAATGCAACCATCTATCTTGCTACTCAACGAGAATTTTGGAAAAATGCTACTCTTGAGAAGGTGGACAAAAAGGTTGTTGCCATCAATTCCACAATAACTCAATCACACCTCATGCCATATCTGAAGTATTTGAGCTCAATGATCTGGAAGGTAAAAATTCTTTTCCGAAAATAGAGTACCAAGGAGATTTCATTAAAAGAGGGTGTGGAGAAGAAATGAAAATAGATACTTTACAAAAGGGCAGTTTTCCATCTGCTACAAGGTTTTTATTTCATACCCTCCTTATGTGTGTTTCTAACAAGACCACTGCTTTTAATGAAATCCCGTTGAAGATACAATACCTGGGTTATGCTATACTTAAAGGTGAAAATTTTAATTATTCCCAGGTAATCTTCGATAATTTGGTCAAAAATGTTGAGAAAAAGGCTTTTCTATTATTTCCAAGATTTTTGAGTTACTATTTTGATAAAAAGTTTTCAAAAGAGAAAGCCCATGTACTTGTACAGGGTCCTCCTTTTCAAATAAACAGCTTAACTACTGAAACATTCACAAGAATGTTAAAACCTACAAAAACACAAGCAGAGGTGCCTGAGCAGAATTTAGCAGCTACCACTGCTCCTCAGGTATCTGCTGCTGAGCCCACTGCTCCAGGTGATCAAGGCAGCATAACCACTGTTTTGAAACCCACACCTGCCCTGACCAAAAAGACCAAAAAGAAAACATCCAGAAAACCCCCCAAACCCATCAAAAAGGCAACTCTGGAAGATGAGATCCCAGAGCAACTGCTAGTGACAACACAAAAGTCACCAATAACCACTGCTGCTACTTCCTCACAGGAGTTGGTAGAAAGATCTCCACCTTTGCCTAAAACTCCTCCTGCATCCTCACAAAAGGATCAGGTTGTAAGCACAGGGACCCCACATTATGAAGCTCCGGATCCAATTGGGTCCATCTTCCTCAGTCCTGATCCCAAGGACATGTCTCTTTCTACACCAATACCTTCACCCCTCATCTTACCACAATCCATGCTACCTTTGTTGCATGCAGTTGATATAGCTCAGACACAAACAAGTTCCTCTCAACCACCGATCAATGAGAGTAAACTCCTACAAGTGACTGGGTCTGATGCTTATACCTCTGCTATCCCAGCAGTAATTGAGGAGGTTACACTGCAGGAATTACAAGTAATTCCTGACAGTAGTTCAAGTGGAGCAGCAACTACAAGTGTTGGATCAACAGATCTACACTTGGCCAGTTGTTTCATAAATCAGACTCCCTTGAAGGCAATTTCTTCTATAGCACCTCTGGTAACCACTAGTGAGTTAGTTTTGACCACTAGTACCTTCAAAAGGTTATCAAGTGTTGAAGAAAGAAGACCCCAGAACCAAGAACAAGGGGCATCAATGAGTGATTTATGGGATTCATTTCCTAAGTCACACATTGATACAACCACTGCTGGTGGGAAATCAGATGATCCCATTCATTTGGGTGATGGTTTCAAATATAAAGAATTGACGAAGAGAGTGGACAGAATTGAATCATCTGTTGCAGACATCAAAACAATGCTGCAGCAGGTGTTAAATTCTCAAAAGTCTACATCCACTGCTGCACCACCCCCAACAGCAGCTCCATTATCTATTGAGCTGTGGAGTTTGTTTCAACCATTGCTCTGACATCAAAGAGAACTAGCTGATCAGCAACATGAGATCCAAATTCAAAAGATCAGAACTCTCACGGAAGCAAGGTTTAAAGATACCCAAGCTGACATCAAGGCTTTAAAAGCCCACATTCTGAAAACCACTGGCACTGCTCCTCCCACTGTTCTCCTCAATGATAACCCTCCTCCAGATAATGCCAAAAAGGGGGAGAAAATCAAACAGTGGATAAAGAAGGGAATTGAAGATGGTATTTATATTGAACCAGAAAAGGAAAACATGACTAAAAACATTCCCTTGCCAGATGGTAGTAAAAATATTGATGTTACTGAAAATGCACTAGCTGAAGCAAAAGCAAGTGTAAAAAGGGATAGAGAGGCTAAGGATAAAGCCAGGTGGGAACAGGAGAAGAGAGCTTTCATAAAGCTAAATGCACAAGGTCCTTCTGAACCTATGGATGATAAAAATCCCAAGGAAGAAAAGAAGAAGCCCACTAGACAAGTGAGGCAACCTAAAAAGCATGCTTCCAAACCACCTACTAAAGGCTCCAAACCTCAGACTACCACTTCAACACACACCACAACCACTGCCTTACCACCACTACCAAAAATCACTCCACCAATAAAACCACCAAAAACAACCTCACCACCATCACCTCCTGCCAAAAAGCAGAAGACATCAGATGTTACAACATCTGTTGTAATGACAACAGTGGTTGAAACACCAGTTGTTTCAACAGCTGTTAGTCAGTCACCATCCACCACTCAAAATACCACCACTGATCCACCCAAGACATCATCAGCCTCTCCTACAATAAAAAGGAGAAGGATTTTCATACCTGATGATGATTCTCCATCACCACCACCATCATCTTCACAATCTCTTGCACTGATTCCAAAACCTGTTCCTCTCTCTTCAGCTCCAGCACAACAACCAATCCCTGTCATCACTCCTGCATGTGTTCAATTTCCTCTAGAACTTGAAGCAGTTAGAGAAGAGATCAAATCCTTCTACTATGAGGATGACCCTGCTAAAAGGAAGTTGCCATCAGTTGAAGGATATCCAAGGCCTAACAACATTGAAGAATACTTGAAAGTTAAGGCTAAACAGGCAGAGGATATTTCCAAAAGAAACTCTCAAGGAAAAACTGACAAAGAAATTCAAAGGCATTACCAGTTTCTATTTACTCAAGTCAGATCCTTAGAGCAATTTGCAAAAAATGTTTGTCAACAAATCTCAGAAAGAGCAGATGAAACTTTGAGAAAAGACTACATTGAAAGCATCATGGCAACTAAGAAGTACAAGGGTGAAAAGCATATGTACAAGGAGTGGATCATTCCTGAGCTTGAACAAGAAGCAGCCAGGATTCAAGAAATGATAAAGAATAAGGTCAAACACACTCCTCCAGATTGGTCAAAGTACAAAAAGAATGTGCCTGAAAAGACACTAGAGCTGAAGAGAATGAAAGAGGAATTAGTTGCTGCTGACTATGGGTCTAAAAATCAAGTGGCAAGATGGAAAGAAGACATAGTCAGGACCACCTACAAAAGGTTGGAGGAATTAAGGAAGAAAGATCCCATAGTTCCACAAAAACCTGACTACCCTGAAGCAGAGGTTTCAACAAGACCACCAAAGCTGCAAATCAGGAGAACCACTGCTCCAGCTGGTGCTGCCATCTACAAAAGAAGGCAACAACAACAGTTGGGTACTGAAACAATGGCAGAATTAATGGCAGGGGATGAACTTGTAAAAAAAGGTATAAAGAAAATGATAGTTGAAACTCTTGGCCTAAATCAACCTGCAAGCACTGCTCAGACAGTCATAAATAGGCCAGCATCACCAAACTCCTCATCTAATAAAAATCTCCCAAGAAACCCACCAGGCTCAAAAGTACTAAAGTGGAAAACTGAAAAACAGACCCATGTACTGACTGTGTTCAAGTCTAGTGGAGAAGTGAAGAAAATAACAACGGAACAAGCACTTGGCCTAAGTCTTGAAGATATGCAGGATCTCCTTGATCTTCCACTTTGTAGGGATGAAGACGACACAGATGCCCTAGACTTTGAGTTGCAACTTAAAGGTCAGATAAGGGAACTGTTGATGAGGCAATAAAGTTCCACAATAATGAAGGGTTTTGGCATTATCTGTTCCAGGGGGAGATTGTTGGGATTGAACCCTATCAGAGGAACATATAATTAAAGCCAAAACTGGATCAGGACAGTGGATCCAGAATAAGCAGATGTTGTGTTACAAGTCTCTCCCCTTGAAAGTGGTTTCAACATCTGCTGACCTCCTATCTACTGATCGTTACAACTGCTGGCCTACAACCACTGATCAAGTCAAAGACTAAAGACCTGCTGTTCAATCTACAGCTTTGGGTCAAGTACTACTGGTAGTTATCAAGTACTGCTTTAGTTTAATTATGTAATGTATTGTATAGCAGTGGTTAGCTTAAGCAGTGTTTGTATAGATCAGTTGTTAGAAGTTGTTAGGAGGTTAGATGTCACTTTCATGGTGACGTCAGTATTGATGCCTTAGTGGTTTGTCCGTGCCTATAAATAGAACAGTACCATGCACTGTTCTATTAGCTCTTCACAAAATCTTCTTCCTGCACGAACAAACACTGTAAGCTCAGGCTGAGGGGGAGTTTGTATTCATACATGCATTGTAATCGTTATTGAAATAAATTCAATCTTTCAGTTCTTTGTTGAAAATGTTTGATTAAATCAATTCTCCTGTTTGATTGTGTGCAAAGTTTGTTTCCATCTTAAATTCTGCTGCACTACTCATTCATCTTCATCTTATTTCAAACGTAAAACACAATCAAAACCAAACTCAGATCCTAACAACCTTTTTGTAAATTACTTTTGTGAGTCAAAATGCTTTACCAAAACCTCAAATATTTTGAATTACACTTAAACAGTAATTGAGTATTTGTGATTCTACAATTACTACGGGTATGTTGGGGTTTTGTATACATTACTTGAAACTCGTTACTATCGAAATAGTAGCATGACCACAAGTCAGGATTGACAATACCAGAAAAGGGGTAATTGGATAGATATAAGCAAATGTAATTGCGGATGCTCTCAATACTGTAAAGTTGTAAAGATGTGAAGTCATAAAACTGTTTTGATTAAACTGCGATGCACTCGCCAGTATTTCTTATTGATAAGATCTTTTTAAAACGTGTTTCAGGTAACTTAATATGAAGCTATTAGAAGTCTACTGGAGAGCACCAAAGGCTTGGAAAAGTGGCTATAAAAGTTACCTAAATAAAAAGGAGTTTTGTCTTTCGATAAACTAGGGTTTATCCCTATAAACATATTGTAATGGAAACTTGGGTTTTATCCCATTTATTTATTATAAAAAGTTTGGTGTTTTAACTCTGATAAAACATTTCCTAACTACGGTCCTAATGAAAGTTTTCCGCTGCCATATTAATAAACACCGATACCACCCACTCTGCGCGCTCGCGCCGCCCGCCTCCCGGGGCTGGGGGTCGGGGACTGCGACAGAAGGTGGTATAAGATCTACAGCCACTGGTTTAAGCCAATGAAGTGTTCTGCTAACACTTAAATTCTGTGTTAGGAAATAATTTATGTGATTATGTGTAAATATGTATTTTATTGTTTTGTCTATTTGTTAGTTTACAGTATGAGTGAGCAAGGTACATCTGACGTTTATCGTCAATTAGCTAGTTCCCCAAAAGATGAAGGAACCTCATCTCAGCTAAATCCCTCAGGATACTCAGCTGATACTGAGGAAGGAATATTTATTTTTAAGGCATAGTCTGAGGAACCGTTCCCTTCTAAAAAGAGGGGATGGTTTAGTAGAGGAGCACATGAGAGAAGAAAGAGGATGAAGAAATTACAACAACAAAGAGCGATAGTAAAAGCCAATAGGGAAATAAATGCCCAAACTCAGGAAGCAGTCAATAGGCCACCGTGGGAAGAGGAATTAGATAGACAGTTGGCAGATTTCCATAAGCTAGCCACTACCGCAGTAGACTCTAACCAAATAGCTGAACCACCACTGTTACCCTTATTCCCAGACCAACAAATGCTAGAACCTAACCAGGAAAACCAATTCCCGATACCTGCATTTGATCCCAATGAGTTACCTAGAATCCCAACCCCAATCTCTTCAGAATATGATCCATGGTTAGATGACAATAGGTTGTATTCGGCCTTATATACTCCCGAAGAACCAGTACCAGAACCACCATTAAACCCACCAATGAGTCGAAAATGTGTGCAGGAACTCCGCCAGTATGGTGAAAACTTAGTGGATGAAGGGAATAGAATTCGACAGATAGGAGAGAAGTTAGTTTGGAAATATGATGAAAATAAGATGCAATATTGGATACATGACACCTAGAATAATACCTAGATATGTATGTAATTTTGTACTTTGATAATATATATATATATATAGAAAAAGTATATCGTACATTACGGCTTAACGTACTTCACGTACAACAACGTGCGTGATTTGTTCTATAACTTGCGTGATTAATGTTTTCAATATGCGTGATTATTTTGTTTCAACATGCGTGATTTTGGTTTTTTGAGTTATAACGTGCGTGATTTTAAAATGAACGTGCGTAATTACCTGTCGTACGTGATGTACGTTAAGCCGTAATGTACGTTAACCTTCCTCTATATATATATAGGGATAGACTAAAATAGATATCGATGCATAACTACTAGTGTGTTTAATTCACAGTTGTAGTTATATATATATATATATATATATATATATATATATATATATATATATATATATGAAAAAGAGTAAAAGTCACAATGTTCGACGATTTTGATCAATCTGTTTGTGTGACTGTTTGTATTACATCTTATTCTGTGATAATTAATACCTGATAAATGTTTACAATTCAGATGTCAAACGAAGTAAATCAGGAAAACCAGAATAATGAGAATAACGAAAACCAAATAGATAACAGTGCCATTCAACATATAGTAGCACAAGGAATTATAGATGATATGCCTTATATTATCAAGACTGTTAAAGAAGCAGAAAATAATAAATCTGCAAATGGAAGCAAATGCCAACACACTGAACCAAGTCACAGTGTGAACGATAATAACAGACCTTTAATTCAAGCTCCATTTCCTAAAAGAATTAGAACCGTCTCTTACGGTTGTTCTTATAAAGAATTCTTGGCTTGCAAACCAATAGAATTCTCAGGCAATGAAGGAGCTATTTCAGCCTTTCGCAGGATAGAAAAGATAGAAGCAGTCATAAAAATAATTAAATGTGCAGATGAAGATAAGATTATGTTTGCTTCTAATCTTTCAAAAATGCAGCCTTAGAATGGTGGAATACTATTCTCCAGTCTAGGGGAACTGACATATTTTATAGAATGCAATGGACTAATTTTTAAGAAATAGTCGAAAGAAAATTCTGTCCTCCTCATGAAAAGGAACAAATCGCCAATAAGTTCCTAAATCATAAAATGACTGGAATAGACTGCAAAGGTTACACTACCATATTCTTCAAATATGGTAGAATATTGTCAACCTTAGCCTTACCTGAGCCAGTATTAATCACCCGTTATGTTTGGGGATTAATTAGTGAGATTAGACACGTAGTCAAGGCAGCTAGGCCGCAAACCATAGAAGATGCAGTAGAACTAGCCAACACCCTGACTGATGAATTGGTACGCACATAAGAGAAAAACCAGAGAAATAACTTAGCTCAAAGACTTACTCGGGAATTTCGCTGTGGTAATTCCAACAGTGGAAAATGAACAGGTTCTTCCTCTGCACCTCACTGCAAAACTTGTAAAAAGAAGCATTATGGAAGGTGTGCAGGGTTTTGCAATTTTTGCAAGAAGCCCGGATATAAGGAAGAAGAATGTCGATCGAAACCTAGCAATAGGATATGCTTTAATTGTGGAGAAACTGGGCACATCAAACCGAACTGTCCGAAACTAGCTCTAGCAGCAACCAACAAAGTTAAGACAGCTGAAGGACTCAAGAAGAATGCCAAAGCATTCGTTCTGACAGCTGAAGAGGCCAAGATGATTCTAGATGTGATTGCCGGTATGTTTTTAGTTAACGACATTTTTGCCAAAGTATTATTTGACTGTGGTACAAACCAAAGTTTTATAAATACTTCTTTCTACCAATTTCTCAATCAACCTTTAACCAAACTTCGACAAGATTTTGTGGTAGAGACGGCAAAAGGAGAATGTATTAAGATTAGTAAAATCTTGTAGGGAGCAAGAATAGAAATCCTAAACCATCATTTTTTTTGCTAACCTTTACCCAATGAATCTAGCCGGATTCGATGTTGTGTTAGGAATGGATTGGTTGGTAGCCAATCATGCTAGTATTTTATGTGATCAAAAGTCAGTACAAGTAAGCACACCAAGTGGTGAAAAGATCACAATTAAGGGAGATAAGCCAACCAGATCGACAAAATTCATCTCTGTGATGATAGCTGCAAGTTATTCAAAGAAAGGTGCAATAGTGTATTTGATTTCCATAATCATTAACACTAAAAAAAAAGAATTAAACAATATTCCTATAGTATCTGAATTCTCAAACGTTTTTCCAGAAGAATTACCTGGATTACCGCGTGATAGAAAGGTTGAATTTAGAATTCACCTAATACCAGGGACGGCCCCGATTGCCAAAGCACCATATCGACTTGAACCAACGGAGATGCAGTAACTAAATAAACAATTGGACGAACTTCTTGACAAAGGTTTTAAACAACTTAGTTCATCGCCATGGGGAGCACCAGTTTTATTCGTTAAGAAGAAAGACGGATCAATGCGTATGTGCATTGATTACCGAGAATTGAACAAGGTTATGATTAAGAATCGGTACCTTCTACCGAGAATCAATGATCTGTTCGATCAAATTCAGGGAGCTCGATTCTTTTCTAAGATTGATTTACGCTTAGGATATCATCAATTGAAAGTACAGGAAGAGGACATTCCTAAAACCGCTTTCAAAACAAGGTACGGTCATTATGAATTTACCATCATGCCATTTGGTTTAACCAATGCCCCAGCTGCATTTATGGACATGATGAACAGGATATGTAAACCATACCTGGACAAATTCATAATTGTCTTTATAGATGATATTCTAATTTACTCTAAGAGTAAAGAGGAACATGCAGCGCATCTGCATACACTTCTGACATTGTTGAGAAAAGAGAAGCTTTATGCTAAATTCTCAAAATGTGAATTTTGGTTACAAGAAGTGCAATTCCTTGGACTTTTGGTTAATCATGAAGGAATTCATGTGGATCCCACAAAGATCTAGGCGATTACCAAATGGAAAGTCCCCGAATCACCAACAGAAGTAAGAAGTTTTCTTGGACTGGTAGGATATTATAGACGATTTATCCAAGATTTCTCTAGGATAGCCATTCCATTAACCAAACTGACCTGCAAATCAGTTAAGTATGAATGGGGACCAAAACAGGAAGAAGCCTTTAAGATTCTTAAGCAAAGGTTGACTAACGCACCCATACTCACATTACCAGAAGGAACTGAGGACTTCATAGTCTATTGTGATGCGTCTAAGTTATGATATGGATGTGTGTTAATGCAACATCAAAAGGTTATAGCTTATGCTTCTAGACAACTTAAGAAACATGAAGAGAATTACACAACCCATGATTTAGAACTAGGAGCCATAGTTTTTGCCCTTAAGATTTGAAGACACTATTTATATGGAAATAAATTTGTTGTCTTCACTGATCATAAGAGTTTAAGGTATATTTTTGGGAAAAAGGAATTAAATATGAGATAGAGACGTTGGATGGAAATTCTTAGTGATTACGATTATGATATCCGATATCATACTGGAAGAGCTAATGTAGTAGCTGATGCTTTAAGTTGAAAATATCATGAAAAGCCAAAACGAGTACGCTCTCTCAAATTAAATCTGCAGATAGATTTAAATGAGCAAATTAGAGAGGTACAGGAAACAACATTCAAGGACGATGCTGAAGCTTTAAAATGAATGATTAAGGAATTAGAACAAGGAACAGATGAAATTTGAAAGTTCCATAAGAAAAGGATGTGGATACCTAAACAAGGAAACCTACGCCATAGAATTCTAGAAGAAGCCCATAAGTCCAAATATACGATACATCCCGGAAGTGATAAGATATATCAAGATCTAAGAAAGAATTTCTGGTGGATAGGAATGAAAAAGGATATAGCAAACTACGTTGCTAAATGTCTAACCTATTCACAGGTTAAAGCTGAACATCAGACGCCTTCAGGGTTATTACAGCAACTAGAAATGCCAATATGGAAATGGGAATTGATAACAATGGACTTTGTTACCAAATTACCCAAGACTCAAAAAGGAAATGATACAATCTGGGTGATTGTTGACAGATTAACCAAATCTGCTCATTTCTTACCAATGAAGGAAACTTTCAGTATGGAACAGTTAGCCAAGCTATATGTAAATGAAATAGTTTCATTACATGGAATTCCTTTATCTATTGTATCTGATAGAGATAGCCATTTTACTTCTCATTTTTGGACAAGTTTCCAAAAAGCAATGGGAACCAGGTTAAATCTAAGCACATCTTATCATCCACAAATGGACGGACATAGTGAAAGGATAGTACAAACAATTGAAGATATGCCTAGAGCCTCTGTAATTGATTTCGGAGGAAACTGTGTCACACCCTGACTTTTACGGAAGCGTGATTATTGGTGTGACTTCTTAATACCATAGCATTCAATCATAACAATGCTATATGATAAAACCATTAGATGTTCATCCATAAATTAAGTTTAAAAATAACACAACATAATTGTTTGAAACATCGACACCAAAGTTAAATTACAAACCACAACAAGTTTTAATGAGTTCATGAAGACTTGACAAAGGACCTTAAACAAACCCGAGTTTGGAACCATGTATCTCGTCCAGGATTAAGATACATCTCCTAAACTCTGAAGACTTGGATGACATCTTTTATTTATAACGCAGCTTGAAAAACATGCAACACTTGCCAGATCCACTTAGTTCCCTGAAATACATGTAATTTGAAAAACATCAACAAAAGTTGAGCGAGTTCATGTGTTTGTGTATGAATAAGCCTTTAAAGTATATATGTATGTATGTATGTCCCTGGTATGTAGCAATAAGGAAAAGAAAAGATCACCAATGGGTTGCAAATCCAATGGTATGTGTGAAATGGTGCAGGAAGACTCAACCTAGCGGAATTTGCCACGACATTTGTATGTGGACATAGTCACCACATGGGCCACCCTGGTCCTCATGGGTGTGGGCTCGCTACACCCAAATAGATCTATCACTCATGTCCCTCGGTCCTACGACGAGGATTAATGGCCTTAAGTGTTATACCCACCTTTCACATGATCAAGCAGTAACCCTCCTTAAGCTAACCATACCATGTATAAAACGTTGGTAAACAATTGTAACATGTATTTCACCCCCGAAGTATAAAACTGAAAACAGTTAAAAGAAAAGGGGGTCATGAACTCACAGTATTGCGTCTTCGGTACTCGTAACTCAAATCTCCTCAGCAAACACGACTACCAACAATGTTCTAACGTCTATTAGACGAACGGGTCGTGCCTTGTCTTAGTATTTACGTTTTTGAGTTACGTTTCTTTTATGTCGTTAACATTATCCCAAGTTATAATTATTTGTCAAAATAATAATTATTTTAACTTAAATTATATTTAATTTTGGAATAATTTGTTTAAACAGTAGTTTGTGATAATACTTCTCAAGTATTTATTTTCGTATTTCCTTCCCAAGGATGGGGGTATCTCATACATGTATTTTCGTATTCTTGTATTTGTATTTCAAGATAATATATTTCAAGTCTTATTTAGAGAATATATATAAACTTACCTTTATCCAAAACAATGTATTTCAAAGAAATATATATTTTTCCCAAAAATTATATATCTTCCAAATATTCCAAGAAAATACATTTTTACTTCCAAAAATAATATATTTTCTCCTTGTCGAAAATATGATATACTTTGTTATGATAATAAAAATCATATTCTCATTTCTTTCGTATTCCAAAATAATATTTACCAAAAATATATTAATAACGGTATTTTCTGGAATATTTTGTAAGTTACGTTCTTGCGTTCGGTTTCACAATATTATGTGTGTAACTTATATATGTATTCCTTGTGATTTTTGGTATTATTTTGGATTGTAAATTCTTGGTACTTTGTTAAGTTATATTACTTTAAATCCTAAAATAATATAACTACCACACAAGGTATCCAAATAATCACACACAATGCGTCTTTAATGTAAATATATATTCTAAATACATATTTATCCATTTTTATTTATAAAAACCAACCTCCAATGCTTTTATTTTTGTAACAAATTCTATGGCAAAGTTTATATTGAAAACCATAGTTAAAACACACTTGTAAATACTTGTTAGAAAATATTTTTCTAAGTGTTTATATTTTTAGAAAATTTTGCCATAGTTTCCCCTAAAAATGGAGGTGTCCATGCTATCAAAGCATATCATTTTATTTTTAAAATCATCACAAACAATCAACAATTAACCCTAGTCAACTTACACTTACCAAGTGTCCAAAACTATACAATTTACATAACAACATGAACTTGATCTTTCACAAAAACTTGTAGTAACTTGGTGGTGTTTTTAGTAGGTTTAGTTACCCTTTAAAGTGTGTTTATTTCTTTAAAAATCTCCTTCTTGAAAGATTTGAGTGTTTACAACTTGTTAGATGATTTTTCCAAAAATCATTCTTTTGAATTTTTCTTGTAAACAAAGTGTTATTATGCTTGTTTCAACACTAGAAACATGATTGGTTCTTTGTAAAACAATGTTCATGTAAATCTTTGTGATTTAGCTTGGTTTCTTTGGAAAACTATTTTAGAAATCATCCACTCATAAGACTTGTATTTTGTTTAAATCATCATTACATGAAAACAACTTTTATTATTCAAGTTCATGTAAACATAAGGCATGATGATCTTGGTCTTTCACAAGATCATCACATTAACTTACTAGATCATGTGTTTAATCACAATCTAGTAGGTTCCATATGATGTCTAACATCACTAACACTAATAATCAATCAACAAGAAGCAAATAATCACAAATCAACAAGTATTCATGTGTTTATAAGCTTATGTTAGAGATTCATGAATATGTCTTTTAGTGTTCATCAAGTTTATCAATGTATATCATCTTTTAACCAACAATATATGAAGTTACAAGAGTTCATAAGAGCCTTACTACTAGCACAAGGCTAGGGAAGAACACAAGATGATGGTGATGCCAAAAGTGTTGGATAAAAGCAATCGGGTGAGGTCCTTCAAGATCCACAAGCACCAAGCTTCCTTAATCACCTCCTTACACCTTGAAATGAACTTGGAATGAATGGATGGTGGATGAAAGGTGGTGGTGGGTGTGTGCTTGTTCTCGGCCGAGAATAAGGAGGAGAGGGAGATAAAGATGAAGTGTGTTTGTATGTGAGAGATTAAGGACTCCATATCTTCTTATAACCATCTAATGGTATTAACCATTGTGTTTTATGTTCTTGATAGTACAAGCATGATCCTTAGCAAATCCAAGAAAGATCAAATGAAGATTTAAGGAAATCTTGTAAAGATTATGGTGGGGCCATCCTCATAACCGTCCATATGGATGGGGGGGGGGGTCTTGGTTAGTTTTTAATGGGTAGTTAAGTGATTGAGTTAGATTTCAAGTATAGTGTTTAGTGTTTAAGCATATCATGTGTTATATAGTGTGTTAGGGTGTTTGGGGATCATAACTAGCTCAGAAACATTAAAACAATGTCTCTAGTATAATTTTGGTGTTTCGGGTAGTGTCCGGTTGTTCGGTTAGATACCGGTTCGTTAAAGTGTCAAACTATTCCGTTTAGTGTTCTTTAAGTACCCTTTTGTGACATTTTCAATTCCCGACACTTAGGAAAGCATTCAGGACCATTTAGTCATATTTTTGCATGTAACTAGCTTGTTAAAAAGCTGAATTTATGCTGAATTATGCAGAATTCTGCACTTTATGTGGGTTTTAGGCACTTTCTGGCACTTTAACTATCACCTAGAAAAGCAGTTTTGTGGTCCTTACTTCCCTACACACTATACTAGTGTAGAATTTAGTCTCTGGCTCATACTGGGTCTCAAAACACTGTCTGTCTATGTACTGAACCCCGTCAGCATGTTCCTGTTTTATCCGTTAACTGTGCTAACTGTGCTTTGTGCATCATGTATGCCAATATAGTTTGTATGTGATAATGATGTGACATTATGTAATATGTGATGCACATGTAAGTATGATGCAGTAATCAGAAAGCAGTTTAAATCATTAATTATAATTCAGCACAGTCATTAAGCACTAATCATAGTTAATTAATTGTACAGATGCATGCAAATTTGACAGTTGTCACAAACTGGGATGACCATTTACCATTAATAGAATTTTCCTTCCATAACCGCTATCATACGAGCATTAATGCTGCACCATTTGAAGCACTTTATGGACGAAAGTGCCGAACTCCAGTCTGTTGGGCAGAAATTTGAGAAAGGCAATTATCTGGACCAGAGATAGTGCAAGAAACCACAGATAAGATAATTCAAGTCAAGGAAAGACTAAAAGCAGCATGAGATCGTCAAAAGAGTTATGCAGATAACAGACAGAAACCTTTGGAATTTCAAGTAGAAGATAAGGTATTGTTAAAAGTTTCTCCATGGAAAGGAGTAGTCAGATTCGTTAAAAGAGGAAAGCTGAGCACCAGGTACGTTGGACCTTTTGAGATTACTCGAAGGATAGGACCTGCAGCTTATCAGCTACAACTTCCAGAGGAAATGGCAAGAATACATGATGTATTTCATGTATGTAATCTTAAAAAGTGCTTAGCAGACGAATCATTAGTGATACCTCTTAAGGACATAGAGGTAAATGAGAAACTTAAGTTTATCGAGAAACCCATTCAGATTGAAGACAGAAAGATCAAAAATCTCAAACACAAAAGACTAGTTCTGGTCAAAGTGAAATGGGATTTCAAGAGAGGACCCGAATACATTTGGGAGCTCGAATCAGAAATGCAGAAGAAATACCCACACCTGTTCCAATAGACCTCGAGGACGAGATCTAAAACAAGATGGGGAGGATATAACAACCCTCCTAGAACCTTTGACGTGACCCAAAACGTTCCTTATATACCCCGTATACGAGAAACGAACCCTAAATATCTTAATATTTATAAAAATCAAGAAAACCAAAATCTGGGATTCGCTCGCGGGGCGCGACCCCTTTAGCCATATCTATCGGGGGGCCGCGACTGGCTTGGATTGCCGGTCAAGGCATTCCGCCACGTGTCAAGTTACACCGCAAACCTATACCCCTGACTCGACCAAGCTATAATCAACACGCGTACTTTCACGGGCCGTGAAGGCCGGCCCTGTAGTTCTCACGGGGCGCGACTCGCTGTCCATCAGGCATATATAAAGTGCCTCAGGCCTCATTTTTCACCGTTCATTTCTTTTCTTTCTCTCAAAACCTCTGATAGCTAAAATACTCGGGAAATAATACCCTATAAAGCGAAGCTCTGCCTCGTTGTAAGTATTGCAACCCTATTTGTTACCATACACGATCGACCTAGGGCTCCGTAACGCATGTCAAGGCTCTGCCTCATTGTAAGTATTACAATCCTATTTGGTATATTTGATATTTTTCAAGACAGCTAAACAAATTAAAAAAATATTTACAATATATCTTTTTATGAGAATCATGTGCAAGAAGATCATATCAGCTTTATCAAACTGTTTCACACTATCAATTAATTTTCTTAATTACACTATCAATTAATTTTCTTATTAATTTTGTGAAATACAGTCCATGAAGATTACTAGTATTGTTTATCCACTTAAACAAAAGACATGAACACTTTTAAGTACCATTACCTCGTGATATAATTAAGGGTATTGTTATATTGTAGTACTAGCGTGTCCTAGTTAAGGATATACATCTGTGATCAAGGTATGCACAAAGCTTCCTCGTAATAGGTGAGTATACTATTTTCATCCTTATTTGATTTAAAACGTTAGACCATTGGTGAACATGTATGTGCCATCGTACAATAAAGCGACCAATGTTTGTGTCCGATGAGGGTTAGGCAAATACCTTTTTGGTACAAATGTAGCTTTTAAGCTCATGGAATTCTCATTATATATTTTAACGTCACCATTAAAGTCAACCCACGCCTATAATTAATCACAACCATTGGATGAGGCTGAGATTAAATCTTAGCCATTTAAAATAGAAGAAACCTTTTAGAAGTAGATGTTATTTTACAGTTTCTCCTTCTTTTAATTGGTCATCGGCTCTGTAGTTTTTTTTATGGTTTTCATTTTGAATCGGCAGTTCGCAGTGCTCTCCAACCTTGGGCGCCTTAAACCATCCTTATAAATTCTTGATCAATCAGTGCATTACCCATTTTCCTGATCATTCCTCTCCCATACTCTGAACTCTCACCGTAAGCGTAGAGTACGGTCTCTACCGCCATTCTTCATTGGCATTTGCTTCAAAGGGGACAAGGACGACCACTGTGCAACCAAGCCATAGAGAGATTATTGAATATCGGGAATGGCCATATTAAATCCTTCTCCCCGTTCAAAATTTGCAAAAGTATAATCAGAAGAATTCTATGATCACTTTCAAGATAACTTATGCTAATATTGATTTTGATGTAAGTGGTTGGTCGATGAAATACTAGAAACTTAACCTAAAGGTTAGTGTTTGATTTTCTTTTTGTTCTTCATTTTATTTTTCCCTAATTATTGAAGTACACACATAATACTCTCTATTTATGGTATTTTAATTTTGAGATGATGAAATCAATAAAGTGCATCCTTGCTGGTTTGATAATTAGAAGCTCGAGTATCAGGTTTGCACATCTATAATTTTTTATCTTGATTATTAGAAGTTTGAGTAAATACAATATTTTTTTAATGAACATTGATTTGCGATATGGATATTATTAAAGCTATACCTTTGGGTGTATGTCAATTCCAGTTAACCAATTGGCTACAAATACCCCACTATCTGTCACACCCCTTTCTGCGGCGGAAGCACGAGGTGTGATCTTGAAAGGTTCTCATTGCATACGAAAGGTAAACATACTACATGCTCGTAAAAATATCTTCAAATACCAAACATTTCATAATTTGAAAACATAAGTTAGCGTTTACATCGCAAGATAGCACAAAACATTGTCTTAAAAAGTTTACAGCTTTATTTAAAGATAAACATAAGCGACATCCACAAGCATGAGTAAGGCCGCGCGCACATCCACTTCTAGTTACCTGAAATACATGTAAGTTTTGGAAAACGTCAACATAATGTTGGTGTGAATTCATGCAGTTCTTGTAATGTACGTTTGTATACTTTGTATGAAAAACGTAGTATGTATCTTGTATAAATCACGTATTCTTGTATATATCATGTATTTCCGTATGTATCAAGTGTTAATGGGTTGCAAAGCCATTAACATGTGACACGACATAGGAAGTCACCAAACCAAAGGCATTTTTCTATAGTCGGTTCACGACTGAGACACAAAAACCCTACTCAGTACTAGTTGTCACCAAGAGTGGGGCTACCCTGAAACCCATTACATCTAACCTTTTGTTCTGCGGTCTTAGTATGTACACGATTAATGGTGCTTATGGTACCCTATTCGTGACACGAATTCTCGTATCATTCCTCAATTCTTGTATCCATCATACCATTTGTGAAACATTGTAATTTTTGTAACATGTATTTCACCCCCGAAGTTATAAAACTGAAAACAGTTAAAAGAAAAGGGGGAGCATGAACTCACAACTTTGTGTTCCTTGCGTCGTAAAACTTCACCGGATTTGCTTATAGTGTGTCGTGACCTAAACGTGTTTTATTATCGTTAGTCACTAGACTTGTATTGTACAAGCACAAGTCACTATCTTTTATGTATATGTTTTTTTTGTGTTAAAAATAATTCATATTTTTAACTAAGTGTCTTACTTATATTATTTTCTCAAAAAATAAATATAAGTTTCTTGTATTTTGCACTTTGCACCCGAATTATATATCTTTGTTTAAAACTTCAGTTTATGTTCATAACTTGTCCAAGTTATTTATTCTGACAGATAATATATTTTCACAAATATATTTTCTTGTATTTTGCTTAAGCGTGATTGTATGTGTAGTTTTGTATTTTCACTTCTTACGGGTGTTTAGTGTATTTTCAAGTCCTAATACACTAGCATGTATAATACATACTACATACACTTAGCACAAAGTGTGGTGATAAACTAATATATATATTTTTCTAAAAAATATACATATTTAATGTCAAATTTTAACCTTGACGAAATCATCGTTTCTTAACTCAAAAAAAATTAGGGAAACCTTGGTAAATACCTTGGTATACATTTTTAGGGAATAAGTTCCTCAAAACTTATATATTTTTCTAAGTGTCAAAATTTATAAAAATTTTGACAGAGTTTCCTCTAAAAATGGAGGTTTCCCATGTTTTCAAAACATGTGTTTATTTTCTTTTTTAAAATCACCAACAATATCAACAACAATCATCAACAATATACACTAATTTTTCTATTTCATGAACTTGAGAATTCATAAAAATGTGTAGTAACTTACTAGGGTATTTAGTAAGTCTTGTTATTCTTTAAAGTGTGTTTGTTTCTTTAAAAGCTTCATTTTTAAAGAATCTAGTTCTTTACAACTTGTGACCGTATTTTCTAAAAATACTACTTCTTGTATTTTTCTTGTTACACATGTGTTTATACACTTGTTTACTTACCAAAAATAATTTTAGTTCATACAAGATCCGGGTTTTTAACAATCTAGTATTTTCCACTTGGTTCTTCCGAAAAACCACTTGTCGATCTTTAGATCCACAAGTTTACAACTTCATTTTACAAGAAAAATTATGTTTATTCAAGTTTCAAGTTCATGGTGGATGGTCTCATCATCTTTCTCATTTTAGCACTAACATAATACTAGTTCATGTTCTTGAACATGATCTAGTATGTCTTGACGATGATCCATCTTACTTTTATTAACAAACAACATCAAATAATCACAACCATACAAGATCTACAAGATTTACACACACATCTTCT
>JARYGA010014062.1:0-34878 GCA_030545235.1 Helianthus tuberosus | reverse complement strand
AGGGAATCATGAGCAAACGCAAGAATGGGATAATTCGCAAGAGTAGTTTGTAAGGAATATAGTTCCTTGATGTAGGTATCATAGGAAAAGTCATACACACATGTAACTACACTCGTATATCAGAATTGTGAACAATAATTTATTTATAAACAAAACAGATTGTTTCACATTACAAGAAAATAGAAGAACAAAAGCATAAGACAGCAACATCTTCTATTCAGCCAACTGCTCATCCGTGGGTTGGATTTGCATTAGCAAGCTTTGGGCAATCCCTTAGGAAATGGCCATCTCGCCACAGTTGTAGCAAGACCCTTGTGAGAAACGAGCTTGAGCAGAGTCGGCTTGTGGTTGATTTGGACCACCTTGGTTCGGGTTATATCGACAAGCACTTGCCAGGTGACCAACTCGCCCACATGATACACACAGACGACACTGTAAGTGAGCTTGGTGATGCCCATTACATTTGTCGCATATTGGTGCCGTTCCCTTGTATTGCTTCTTAGCAGGTGGTGTTGCCACCCGGATGGGTCCTGTTTGATTTGGTACTGCTGTAGTTGGGCAAACCCTTGCCGTATGACCTATAAGTCCACAAATTTGGCATTTGCGGCACTTCACACTAGCCTGATGATGAAGGCTACATTGGTTGCACAAGGGTGCAGTTCCGTTTCTGGCTGGTAGTGCTGTCACTTGGCTAGGTCCCGCTTGATTAGGTGTAACTGCTGCGGGTTTCCTGGAAGCCTTACGCTTCCTTGATTTTGGTGCTGGCTTGACTTCTGCTTCCTTTGGTGGCTCTTTAGTGGCTTCATTATTGAGACGAGAGGCTTCATTGTTGAGACGAGACATGGCAATGCCTAAATCCACAGTCTTCAGAATCACTTCGCCTATTTGCTGGGCAAATTTGGCTGTTTGCTCGGACATTTGACCGTTGCTGGGAGGAAGAGACATTCTAGAAGAAAATGAAAGACATAGGAAGAAACAAGTGAAATGTTATCGGAAAATCAAAACAAAATGGCAACGCATAAAATTGCGATCATTTGTTTGTTACCTAAGGCAAATAAATGAGACGGTGACTAATCAAAGTACACAGGTCATATTAATGTATCACTGAAGACATGCTCGCCTATAAGTGAACACTCACCCCAAGAGTTCCCAGGTAAGAGTGACTGGTCCGATACTGCGGATTTGTACGAACACTCTAGCCTTCGACAGAAAACTCAGGGTACAGGCATTCACTCTTCCAGTTTGCACGTGTTCACATTATAAGACCCAAACTTTGACGAGATTTGAAAACTTAGAGGGTTCAAAACCTTATAACAGAGGGTTCAAAACCTTACAATAAAGGATTCAAAACCTTACAATAGAGGGTTCAAAACCTTACAATAGAGGGTTCAAAACCTAGTAATCAATCATCCTAGAACAAATGATTAGTTTTCAAAGCGGTTTTGAAATTTATGTTCTTGTTGTGGTTGTCGCCTAAGGATAGGTGACAGTATTGTTTTATGACTAAACGCAAGTAAACTCGCGTTAGGGTCCTAGGAAGGTTATAGACTAGGTCAAAGTATTACTAATAACCTAATTCCCTATAACCATGAGCTCTGATACCAACTTTTCTGTCACACCCCGACCACGTAAAACAACAAAACGTGGCGGAAACGTCAGGGAGTGTTGTAACAGAATCATTGTTTCATAACACATGGAAATTGAAATATTGTTTTATTGAATAAAAGAGTTAAAATGTCTTGACAATCAAAAAAATATAACATAAATAACTAGTCTTGCATCTTTTATTGTCACTAAGGCCCAAGTCCGCCTAAGTGTATCTTGATAAATCCTATGCATCATATCCTGAAACACATGTGAAAATAGGTACGTCAGCATAAAAATGCCTGTGAGATACATAGGTTTTTGTGAAAATAGAACTCATGACTTATGTTTAAGAAAATGTTTAGTCATGAACCTTGTAATTTGCTTTGTCTTGTAAATCATTTGAAAAGCAATAAGATCAGATGATATGTATAAATAAGAGAATAATGTATGGTTAAATGAATAACCAAGTAAAATGAGTTTGTATAAGATAAGTTGTTTTGTAAAACAATGTCTTGTGAAAAGTATGTTATTTGTATAAAATGTTATATGTCTTAAATTGAAATGATTCAAATAACGCTACGATATGTAATACCATACAAGCACTTATATATAGGAAGTACCAGCGGCGTATCCACCATGCTTGTATCATACTACACATGCCTCGTTACTTAAATCACTTACTCAAACCAAACCACCAAAGTAAAAATGTTTATGTAAAATCAAATGTCAAAATGTTTTGTGTATATCAATGTCAAAATGTTTATGTCTAATGTAAATCATGAGTTGTGTATATCAATGTCAAAATGTTTATGTCTAATGTGAATCATGGATTGTGTATATCAATGTCAAAATGTTTATGTATGATAAGTGAAATATATCAACTAAACCATATGTAAAATGCACAAAAACAAGGTATTGAAGTAAAACATGGTTTAAATCAAAGTTATGTTTTGTGTAACAAATGCATGCTATACTGATATAAACATCTATGCGGTATTGTGAAAATTCATACATCCAAGCCTTGCGACAGTCGGATAACCCTTTTAGTCAAGGTTATCAAAAGAAATGTATTCGGATTCGGTCATTCCTTCCAATCCAAACAAACCCGGGATTTTAGGAATGGGAGTTGTCAAGTCCTATGGTACCACTACCTACTACCGAGCGGCATGATCGGTGTTAATGAATGTACATTGTCCCATTTAAACAAACCAAATGTCATACCCAAAATGTAAGCATGTGATGAATAATAAATGTACTAAGTATGCACACAATGGACATACATAGCATAGAATGTAATGTAAAATAATGTACTAAGTATGCACACAATGGGCATACATAGCATAGAATGTAATGTAAAATAATGTACTAAGTATGCACACAATGGGCATACATAGCATAGAATGTAATGTAAAATAATGTACTAAGCACGCACACAATGGGCATACATAGCATAAAATATAATGTAAAACAATGTACTAAGTACGCACACAATGGGCATACATAGCATAAACACAATGAAATCATGTACTATAAATGTACTAATGAACATAGCAAGTATATGATGTGAAAACAGGAAAGCATGAAAGTAACAAGTAGGCACATGTGTTTCACCCCAAAACAGTTTGGAAAACAGTAAAAGAGGGGTCTATGTACTCACTTGAGATTGCTCAGAAGTCCTAAGATAACCACCAAGCAATGCTAGAGATCACGGAATCAAACGGCACCTAATATAGGTAACTATGTTAATAAACCGGACCTATATCGGAGGATCGGATAGAATGTGGGTTCGTAAACCAAACGAGTATGGAAACTCATGTAGTATGGTTCAACAAAGCCTACATACTAAATGAAACCTAACCTAAGTGCTTACGACCCATTACGACCCGTCTAGGTAGCTTATGCTACTTTAACGCGTCGTTCGCGTAAAACGCGTTCGCCTAACTAGTCCTATGACAAGTATTATATGCCTAACATGTTTAATTATGTTACATAATCAGTTAAGTGACGAAAGTTTAGGTTACATATGCTTAATTACCAATTACACATGAAAAGGGGTATTTTGGTATTTTACCTAAGGCATATAAACTACCTATCATACAACTACTTAACGAAGCGACCATAAGGTATAACCTCGGAAGGTTATTCCCTATATACCTAAGTCACCTAATGTGTTTGGTCGGATCCTAATGATTGACATGTGGCATTGGCCTTTGGAGTGCATAAGAGCTGATAACAGCAGTCAAAAACGAGTTTCTGCATCTGGCCCCTGCTTACGGACCGTAAGACTTAGAACCTTACGGTCCGTAAGGACCTTGCAGACCAGAAAGTTTGAAAAATGGCAGAACAGGCCCCTGCAGCTCCAAACTTGGTTTTCGATGCATTTTTGACACATTTAAGCCCCGTTAACCCCATTTCAAAGCTCTAAAATTAAGTTAAGGTATAGGGAACTGAAAACATGCTCAAAAATATCTCGGATGTCAGTTAGTTTGGCCGTACGATTGCGTTGTTCGGTTAATTACGACGGAAGTCGTAATGAACGCAAAAACGGTCCAAATTGCGCGACGAATGAAATTTTTCTTATGCCAAATACTAAAATAAAATATTTTAGTGCTTACATAAATTTTTGGATGTCCGGATGTATTCAAAACGTAAGTTATGCGCGAAAATGCAAACTTGTGCACTTTTTGACGCTTTTAGTCCCTGAATGACCCAAAAGTTTATTTTAGCACACCGAACCCCTCAAAGCCTATTTCTAAGCTATGTAAAGGATATTCATGGTATGTTTAACTTATGGTCATGTTCCGGAATGTCTGTTACAGTTCAAATTGGCATACTTTCGTAGTTTGTCAAATTTAGTCCCTGTAAGCGAATTAACTTGATTTTGCCATACCAAAGCCTTCAAAACTTATTTCTAAGTTATGTAAAGGTTATTTAGGGTATGTTAAGCCTATTTCACTATTCCGGAGTGTTCGTTGCATTAAACTGGTTATAGTTACGCATCAGTGCGCGTATAACCTTCCAGACAGTGATTTAAAGCTTGAAATCGAACAAAAATTGATATGTGCAAATGATACACATATTTGTACAAATCCCAAGCAGGAAATACAATATTTCATTGGTTTGGTATTTGTTTGATGGTCGCAGTGACCCAGGTGTCACATTTAATATCTTTTGACGAGTCCTTAGTGAACTCATAAACACTTTGTATGATTGTAAAACTTGAAATTTATGTCTACGCTTTTGAAACAAGATTATTATGTTTTAAAATTATTTTATGGATGACAAATCTAAGGTTTTATCATATAGTTGATGTTATGATTGAATGCAATGATATTAAAGAAGTCACACCATAATCACGCTTCCACAAAAGTAAGGGTGTGACAGTATCTTTAATAGGCCCTGAAAGACCTCTTTAACAAGACTAACAAACCAACACATGATTTGTTAATCAGAAAACAGTTTCTGTCGTTACCCACATTACCCACCAAAGGGATAGTCTGAAAACGGGATTTGTCAGATCCTATGGTACCACAACATACTACTGGTCGGCTTGATCACATTATTGAAATCATCGTGTTTTATATAAACCATAACATTTGTTTATGAAAACTTAAAAAAAACATTTAGCACATATGAGTCACCCTAAAACAATTGAAAGCATAAAAGAGGGGAGCTATGTACTCACTTGAGATTGCAAGTATCCTTGATTAAGTGATCTAACAAATCTCGGGAAATCAAGTAATCAAGTGGCACCTACTATGGAATCAATATGTTAATAATCGAGGCCTAAATCGGAAGATCGGGTAGAAAGTGGTCTTGTAAACCAAATGAGTGTTGGAACTCATGTAATATGGTTTAACAAAGCCTACATTCTGATTTGAAACCTATCCTAAGTGCTTATGACCTGTTATGACCCGTTAAGGTAGTTTACGCTACTTTAACGCATCCTTTGCGCAAATGCGCGTTCGGATGGCCTAACATGTCCTATGACAAGTATTATATGCCTAAAGATGTTTAATTATGTTGCATAATCAGTTTAAGTGTCAAAATTTTGGTTACATATGCTTAAATTAAAATTATGCGTGAAAAGGGCATTTTGGTCATTTTCCTAAGGCATATAAACTACCTATCATACAACTAACTAAACTAAGTGACCATAAGGTATAACCTCGGAAGGTTATTCCCTATACAACTATGGTCACAAAATATGTTTGATCGGATCCTAATGATCGACCAAACGGGTCAGGTTCAAAAGTCTAAGCGGTTGTCGAGACCGCTTGACTTACAACCCTAAACAAGCACTAAACTAGAAGTGACGAGTTAAACATGTTAAAACATGTTTAACTAAGTTAAAAAACTGATTTGGTATCAAAACAAAGTGTTTTGATACCCGAAAATAGTTTCGAAAATTCACATAATCGTGCATTTTGACCGAAACTTTGACTCGTCACTTCGACTAGTCAACGTGGTAATTAGTAGGTATAATTGCAAGGGATTATAACCATAGTGATTACGCTCATGTTGCAAAGTTCGATTGAACTTTGACTTGACCAATTCATGGTCAAAACCGAAAGTCAAACGGTAGTCAAACTGTTTGACTTTCAGGTTGTAATTGCTGAAATGAATGAACAAGTCATGAAAGAACACATACAAGTGCTCTAAATCTGGAAAAATGACTAGAGAAACTCAGGTAAGAGGCCTCCAACAAAGTGGTAGCCTCTACTTAGAGTTTGAGAGAAGACAATGAACAAATGAGCAAGGAAAATGGGCAGATTTGAGGGGTTTATATAGTTTTTGAGAAGCCATAAGATCTTGACATGTGGATTGTGTGATGAGCAAGGAATGATGTTAACCCTACATGTGTTTGGTCTAGGTTATAAGCCTTGGTGATCACTTAAATTGGTGAGCAAGACTTGAAAACAATTAACAAAAACCAAGTGCAGCAAGCTGTGTTTCAAAAACAAGGTTTCTGCCCAGATGTAGCCCTCGCGTCGTGCGACAGCAAAAGACCAGGGCCGTCGCGTGGCGTGACCCCTTGCTACCAGCTTTCAGAAAATGTCAGAAATGGTCCATGCACGTATTTTAATGCATTTTCGACGCGTTTAACCCCCGTTAGTCCATTTTCAAGGCTCTAAAAGGATGTTAAAGCATAGGGGACTTGAAATATGCTTGAAAATATCATGGATGTCGGTTCGTTTGTTTGTACGATCGCGTTGTTCGGTTAATTACAACGAAACTCGAACGGACGCGAAAACGATACAAATTGCGCGACGAATGGTATTTTTGCATTCCCATCACTAAAATATAATATTTTAGTGATTACAAAAATTTTTGGATGTCCGGATATGGTCAGAGCGCAAGATATGCACGTATATGCAAACTTTCGTAGTTTTGACGCTTTTAGTCCCTGTGATCAAATAAGCTTGTTTTCGCCATACCAAACCCTTCAAAACTTATTTCTAAGTTATGTAAAGGTTATTTAAGGTATGTTAAGCTTATGTCACTGTTCCGGAGTGTACGTTTCGTTAAACTGATTACATTTGTGTAATAGTTTACGTAAAACTTCCAGAAAAGCTTCTCGAGAGTTCGGAATCATACGAAATTTGATATGTGTACTTGTTATATGTAATTGTAAAAATCCCATGAATGAAACACAAGATTTCATTGGATTTGTATTTGTATGATGATCGTAGAGGCACAAATGTCATAGGTATCCAGATTAAGATTCATCCAGACTCGGTTTAATTTAGATTATTCAACTTCCCTAGCATGCGAGATTCAGAATGGTTGTTTTACGAATCGTATAGCATCTAGAGTCAGCTACATTCAGATGGCACCCATACTCGGTTGAATTCGGATCTTGAAACATCACTAATCAGAAGGACCCACAATGGGTGGTATCCGGATTCTGTTTCATCCAGACTCAGTTTAATATGGACCATACAACTTCTGTAGGTTGCGAGATTCAGAATGGTTGTTTTACGAATCGTATAGCATCCAGAGTCGGCTACATTCAGATAGCATCCATACTCGGTTGAATTCGGATCCTGTAACATCACTAATCAAAAGGACTCACAACGGGTGGTATCCGTGTCCTGTACCATCCAGACTCGGTTTAATTTTGATCATTCAGCTTCCCTAGCATTCGAGATTCAGAATGGTTGTTTTACGAATCGTGTATCAACCAAAGTCGGCTACATTCAGATAGCATCCATACTCGGTTGAATTCGGATCCTATAACATCACTAATCAGAAGGACTCACAATGGGTGGTATCTGGATTCTGTTTCATCCAGACTTGGTTTAATTTGGATCATTCGTTGTTTTACGAATCATATAGCATCCAGAGTCGGCTACATTCAGATAGCATTCATACTCGGTTGAATTCGGATTCTGAAACATCACTAATCACAAGGACTCACAATGGGTGGTATTCGGATTCTGTTTCATCCAGACTCGGTTTAATTTGGATCATTCAACTTCCCTAGCATGCGAAACTCGGAATGGTTGTTTTACGAATCCTATAGCATCAAGAGTCGGCTACATTCATGTCACACCCCGAAATATCAGAGCTTGGTGTGACTGGACCGGTATCTTCATTGCACAGTGGAAGCAAATAAGCTAAGACTTCTGGAAAACGAACGCCCACTAAGTACTCGACTCCACATGGTTCTCCTATTCCAACCACGCCATGATTTGAAAAAGTAACCTGAGAAAGAAACATGCGAAAAATCAACATAAAGTTTAGCGAGTTCATAGTTTGTTTTGGAAAAGATTTTAAACAAATCTTTTTGTTCACCGGTTTAAAATTTGTTGAGAAAACATAATAAAAATCATTTTTCTCGGCATGTTATATGAAAACTGTGAGCTCCAAATAAACTTGTAAACATTTGAGAGATTCTTTTGAAAACAGGTATGTAAAGCGTCTATGAACCGATCATTAATGTTTTGCAAGGACATTAACATATGTGATGACATAGGGAGTACTCAACCCGAGTAGACTATTATTAGTTTCGAATCACCTCGACTGTGTCGAATCACCTCGACTGTGTCAAATCACCTTGATTGTGCCAAATCCCCTTGACTGTATCAAATCACCTTGACTGTGTCAAATCCCCTTGACCGCTGTCGAATCACCTCGACTGGGACACAACAACACTCTAAGTGGTCACATAAGGACCATGAGTGGGGCTCGGCCGTACCCGTTAGATCTAACCCTTGTCCATGATTCTTATGAGAGTTAATGGCATTTCAGTTTCAGCCTATGCTCACATGATCTAATAGTTCATTTCATAGCCAAAACATACCCATGTTGACATGTATTTCACCCCCGAGAGTTATAAATCTGAAAACAGTTAATAGAAAAGGGGGACATGAACCCATTGGGTTGTCTCGTTTTGTGTACGCAGACCAACCCAGTCTCATTGTTGTAACTAGGACATTCTCGTCTCTAGTCATGAAAATCATGCTCGTTTCGTAAATACGCATTCGTTTTGTAAAACCAGTGTATTTAGTATAAATCGTTCGTAAACCATTTGAGTTCCTTGAAATCCATTCGTAACATGATTTAGAAATATGAGTTTTCGTTTATCGAAAAATTGTTTACTTTTGAAAAACTCACATGTCTTTCCACCCCTGAAAACATTTATAAAAATGTAAAACCGTAAAAAGTGGGGGTTATGAACTCACCTGTATTTCCATGTGCAAAGCTAGCTAAAAGTGCATTCCATAGTGTCGTTTCCAAACGTGATTCGCTAGTGTGCATTCTACAATATTCCTAACACGGAATATCTATAAGATTCTAAATAAATACAGTAACTAAACTACGTGTCACCGAGCTCTACCGAATCGTTACCGAACGATTCGACGATAAGTTGTTAACTTAATGTAAACGATTAAGCTACACTTGCTTAGTTCGTTTATTGACGGTAATTAATAAGTCTTGGAAAGGCTTAGTTCTCGAGAGATTTAACATATATAAATATTTATATAGAAATATATAAATATATTGGTAGAATCTTGTTAGTCGGCTTGAGAAGTCGTTTGTGTATGTAATAAACATTTATATGAAAATAACATGTAACCACCTTGCACGTTGATATATATGATATATAATGTGTCGTTTAGGCGTTTGAAATAAATATGAAAGTTATATTTATTTAAAAAAATCATCGAGCTTTTGACGTTTGAAAATAAATATATAAGTATATTTATTTTTATAAAACAATTCGTGTTGTACGATATTAGAAATAAATATATAAACTATATTTATTTTTATAAAACGAATTCGTGTTGCTCGATAATTGAAATAAATATATAAACTATATTTATTTTATAAAACGAAATCGTGTCGTTTGATAGTGGAAATAAATATATAAACTATATTTATTTTTTAAAACGAAATCGTGTCGTTTGATATTTGAATTAAATATATAAACTATATTTATTTTTATAAAAAAAGTTCGTATTGTTTGATATTCGAAATAAATATATAAACTATATTTATTTTTATAAAAAGGATTCGTATTGTTGTATATTCGAAATAAATATATAAACTATATTTATTTTTATAAAAACACACGTTGTTTCTTGTATGTTATAAAGTGTCGTCGAGGAAATATATACATATATATTGATTGTCATA
This sequence comes from Helianthus tuberosus, assembly GCA_030545235.1. Classification (NCBI taxonomy): domain Eukaryota; kingdom Viridiplantae; phylum Streptophyta; class Magnoliopsida; order Asterales; family Asteraceae; genus Helianthus; species Helianthus tuberosus. The sequence continues at coordinate 24,648 of JARYGA010014062.1, read as the reverse complement.
AAGGTCGTTTGCCATCGATAGTTGTCATTTTATAATAAAACACGTTTTGTTTTTACGGATTTTCTCAAAAAACGGGCAGAATTTTCTCTATTTTTGGACGCCCCCGACACCACAAGTTGTCGTTATTTTATCAAAATTCAATCAAGATTCAAACAATATATCAATTCTTTTCTTTTCGTCAAGTGCCAAAACGTAAATAGTCACTATTTATAAACTACGTTTACGATGGTTCAAGCTCGGTTTCGTGAGTAAAACTAACATTAATCTAACTATAAACAGTTTAACGTGTTCGTTTAAATTTTACAGCATCTCGTGTTGACTGGGTTTAATCTCAGTTGACCGGTGTTGACCGAAGCTGACCGGTTGACCCGTCTTTGACCCGAACAATGTTTGACCCGAAAACCCGAAGTCTAACCCAAACTCGTATCAGCAAAATGAAACTTCAAATCTGATGTTGAGCTGAATCTCAAACCCGAACGGCTGACCCGAACCAACCGACCCGAACCAAACCGTTTGACTGAGTTGACTCGGTTTGACCGAGTCAACTGAACCGCTTCATTATATGACTCGAACCGGCTGACCGGAATCGAAACCGAGTCGAAGCTAACCATGACACACGAACACGAACCCGAACCACGGCTGACTCCAATCCAAGAACCCAAAACTCCCACTTTAAAAATTCTAATCTCGAACCCGCTGAACAACCAGGCGAACCAAAGCCGAGCTGAGACTCTATCGAGCCTGAATCTGTCGGATTTGACAGCTAAACCCCGTGAACCCAAACCAAAACATGAAATCTGAACACTTGAGCCACTGACCATGTTGACTTGAACGAAACTCCGAACCAAATTCGCAATAGAGCAGATCTGAACGCGACAGCCACCACAGCCGCCATCGCTCGTCGCCGCTGTCAGAGAGACGGCTTTGTCGACGGTCAGCCGCTGTTACCATCTCTCTCTCTGTTCCCTCTCTCTCTCCACCGTTTCTCTTTCTCTCTTTCTGTTCCCTCTATATATCGCCGCCGCAAGCCACTGTTACCGGTGTCGGAGAAGACGACCGGAGCTTCTCCGGTGATTGTAATGTAGAGAGGGAGAAGGGGGAAAGGTGGGTGTGCGACTGTGGAAGACCCGTCGCCGGGGTTACAGCCGACACCGGCTCCGACCGCCGGTGAAATGAGGGAGTCAAGGTGGGAGGGGTGCAGTTGTTGTAACACCTGTGCCTCCACGGCCATCAAACAAATACCGAACCAATGAAATATTATATTTCATACTTGGGATTTGTAAAAATATGTGTATCATTTGCACATATCAATTTTTGTTCAATTCCAAACTCTAAATCGCTTTCTGGAAGGTTATACGCGCACCGATGCGTAAATATAACCAGTTTAATGCAACAAACACTCCGGAATAGTGACCTTTACATAACTTAGAAATAAGTTTTGAAGGCTTTGGTATGGCAAAAACAAGTTAATTCGCTTACAGGGACTAAACTTGACAAACTGCGAAAGTATGCCAATTTGAACTGTAACAGACATTCCGGAACATGACCATAAGTTAAACACACCTTAAATATCCTTTATATAGCTTAGAAATAGGCTTTGAGGGGTTCGGTGTGCTAAAATAAACTTTTGGCTCATTCAGGTACTAAAAGCGTCAAAAAGTGCACAAGTTTGCATTTTCGTGCATAACTTACGTTCTGAATACATCCGGACATCCAAAAATTTATGTAATCACTAAAATATTTTATTTTAGTGTTTGGCATAAGAAAAATCCATTCGTCACGCCATTTGGATCATTTTTCGCGCTTATGCGCATTCCGTCGTAATTAACCGAACAACGTAACCGTACGGCTAAACGAACCGACACCCGAGATATTTTTGAACACATTTTAAGTTCCCTATACTTTAACTTCATTTTAGAGCTTTGAAATGGGGTTAACAGGGCTTAAACGTGTCAAAAAAAAAACGCATCGAAAACCAAGTTTTGAGGTTGCAGGGACTGAAACTGTAAATCTGCCAAACTAGGTCCGTAAACAGGGGCCAGATGCAGCAAAACATTTTTTTTTCATCTTTTAACAGCCCTTAACACTCTCCAAAGGTCAAGTGCCAAGTGTCAAACTCTTATGGTGAGTGGCCTTTTTGGGTACCATAAGGTTCCGACACATGTACAGATGAGATTAAGGCACGTATTTCGACAAACGATCCTAATGGTGGACCATTCACTATAAATACCCCTTGCCATCCAACCTCTAAACTCACTAGAATCTGATCTCAAATGCTCTAAGTTGAAACCTTTGTTTCATACCTGAGCTATTTTGATCTAGATTAGCATTCGGGGACCCTACGTGAGTATTCTTTCGTTCTTTTATTGCTTTTCGAGTCTGAAAGTCAAACTTTGTTTGACTTTCTGCATTGACCAGCTTATGGTCAATGCGAAGTTCGTTTGAACTTCGCAACGTGATTGTAATCACGATGGTTATAGTCCTTTGTGACTATACCTACTGATTACCACGTTATCTAGGCTCAGTGACGAGCCGTAGTTTCGGTCAGAATACGTATTCTTGCGTATTTTGTAACCAAACTACTTATGGGTATCAAAACCGTTTGTTTTGATACCAAACCTGTTTTCTAAACTTAGTTAAGCATGTTTTAACATGCTTAGCTCGTCACTTTTAGTTTAGTGCTTATATAGGGTCGTAAGGTAAGCGATTTAAACAATCGCTTATACTTTCGAACCCGGCCCGTTTGGTCGATCATTAGGATCCGACCAAGCACATTAGGTGACCATAGTATATAGGGAATAACCTTCCGAGGTTATACCTTATGGTCGCTTCGTTTAAGTAGTTGTATGATAGGTAGCTTATATGCCTTAGGTAAATTACCAAAATGCCCTTTTGACGCCAAAATTCATTTTAAGCATATATAACATAACTTTTGACATCTAAACTGATTTGACAACAATATTAGACATGTTAAGGCATATGTTACTTGTCATAGGACTAGTTAGGCGGTCCGAACGCGTTTTACGCGAACGACGCATTAAAGTAGCATAAGCTACCTAAACGGGTCGTAATGGGTCGTAAGCACTTAGGTTAGGTTTCATTTAGTATGTAGGCTTTGTTAAACCATACTACATGAGTTCCCATACTCATTTGGTTTACGAGCCCTCATTCTATCCGATCTTCCGATTTAGGTCCGGTTTATTAATGTAGTTACCTATATTAGGTGCCGTTTGATATTCCGAGATCTCTAGCATTGCTTGGTGGTTATCTTAGGACTTCTGAGCAATCTCAAGTGAGTACATAGACCCCTCTTTTACTGTTTTCCAAACGTTTTGGGGTGGAACACATGTGCCTACTTGTTACTTTCATGCTTTCCATGTTTTCACATTATATACATGCTATGTTCATTAGTACACTATTAGTACATGATTTCATTACATTTTATGCTATGTATGTCCATTGTGTGCATACTTAGTACATTGTTTTACATCACATCACATCACATGCTATGTATGTCCATTTAGTACATGCTTAGTACATTATTTTACATTGCATCTCTGTTGCATATGTTCCAGTAACATATGGACACATTGTTTTACAGCTCTACCTTGTATGTTTACTCTAGCATACTAGGTACATTATCTTCATAAAACATGCTTACATTTTGGTATGACATTTGGTTTGTTTAAACTATACTATACATTCATTAACACCGATCACGCCGCTCGGTAGTAGGTAGTGGTACCATAGGACTTGACAAATCCCATTCCTGAAATCTCGGGTTTGTTTGGACGTAAGGAATGACCGAATCCGAATACATATTCTTTTGATAACTCATTTTTACATAGTTATCCGACTGTCGCAAGGCTTGGATGTATGAATTTTTACAATACCGCATAAATGTTCATATTCAGTATAGCATGCATATATTTTACAAAACCTAACTTTGATTTAAACCAAGTTTTACTTCAATACTTTGTTTTGTGCATTTCATCTATGGTTTAGTTGATGCATTTCACTAGCCATACATAAACATTTGTTACACATTACTTGACTACTTTTGGACTATCAACATTTGACATGGTTTATACAAGGACTTTTGACAATTGGTTTAAACATAGACATCTTATATTGGTGGTTTGGTTTGAGTAAGTGATTTAAGTAACGAGGCGTGTGTAATATGATACAAGCATGGTGGATACGCCGCTGGTACTTCCTATATATAAGTGATTGTATGGTATTACATATCGTTGCGTTATTTGAAATCATTTCAATTTAGACATATAACATTTTATACAAATAACATACTTTTCACAATACATTTTTTACAAACAACTTAACTTATACAAACTCATTTTTACATGGTTATTCATTTAACCATGCATTATTCTCTTATTTATACGTATCATTTGAACTTATTGTTTTTCAAATGATTTACAAAGACAAAGCAAATTACAAGGTTCATGACTAAACATTTTCTTAAACAGATGTCATGAATCTTATTTTCACAAAACCTGTGTACTCGCCGGCATTTTTATGCTGACGTACCTATTTTCACATATGTTTCAGGAAATGAAGCATAGGATTGATCAAGATACACTTAGGCGGACATGGGCCTTAGTGACAATAAAAGATGCAAGACTAGTTATTTTGTTATGTTTCTTTGATTGTCAAGACATTGTAACTCTTTTAATCAATAAAACAATATTTCAAGTTCCATGTGTTATGAAACAATGATTCTGTTACAACACTCCCCGATGTTTCCGCCACGTTTTGTAGGTTCTACGTGGTCGGGGTGTGACAGAAAAGTTGGTATCAGAGCTCATGGTTATAGGGAATTAGGTTATTAGTAATACTTTGACCTAGTCTATAACCTTCTTAGGACCCTAACGCGAGTTTACTTGCGTTTAGTCATAAAACAATACTGTCACCTATCCTTAGGCGATAACCACAACAAGAACATAAATTTCAAAACCACTTTGAAAACTAATCATCTGTTCTAGGATGATTGATTACTAGGTTTTGAACCCTTTATTGTAAGGTTTTGAACCCTCTGTTATATGGTTTTGAACCCCTTTGAGTTTTTCAAAACCTCGTCAAGGTCTTGGGTTTTAAATAATGTGAACATGTGCAAACTGGAAGGGTGAATGCCTGTATTCTGGGTTTTCTGTCTAGGCAAGCACTTCGTATACATCTCATCAGACGCGAGACCAGTTGTGCTTACCTGGGAATTCTTGGGATGAGTGTTCACTTATAGGCGAGCATGTCTTCGCGATACATTATTTTTGACCCATTTACTTTGATTTCTCACCATCTCATTTGTTTGCCTTAGGAAACAAACAAATGATCACAATTTTCATTCGTTACCATTCTGTATTGATTATCCAATAACCTTTCACCTGTTTCTTCCTATGCCTTTCACTTGCTTCTAGAATGTCTCTTCCTCTCAGCACCGGTCAAATGTCCGAGCAGACAGCCAAATTCGCTCAACGAATAGGCGAAGTAGTCCTGAAGACTGTTGAATTAACTACTACCATGTATCGTCTCCAGGATGAAGCCACTCAAGAGTCACCAAGACAGGCAGGACCTAGTCAGGTGACAGCACCATCAGCCAAGAAACCAATCGAGGAATCAAAGACCATGGATGAACGATCTCCTAAGAAGTCAAAGAAGCGAAAGGCTTCTCAGAATTTCGCCGTGGTCGCTCACAATGATCAAGCCGTCCCCAACCAACCAGCTCAACCCCCTACTAGGAAGCCATACAATGGAACTGCACCCTTGTGCAACCAATGTAGCCTCCATCATCATGCTAGTGTGAAGTGCCGCAAATGCCAGATTTGTGGACTTATAGGTCATACAGCAAGGGTTTGCCCAACTGCAGCTGTACCAAATCAAGCTGATGACAATCCTGCTCAAGTTCGTTTCTCGCCGGGGTCTTGCTACAACTGTGGCGAGATGGGCCATTTCCGGAGGGATTGCCCAAAGCTTGCTAATGCAAATCTGACCCTCGGATGAGCATTTGACTGAACAAAGGATGTTGCTGTCTTATGCTTTTGTTCTTTTATTTTCTTGTAATGTGAAACAATCTGTTTTGTTTATAAATAAATTATTGTTCACAAATTCTGATGTACAATTGTAGTTACATATGTGTATGACTTTTCCTATGATACCTACATTAAGGAACTATATTCCTTACAAACTACTTTTGCGAATTTCCCATTCTTGCGTTTGTTCATGATTCCTTTGGAAAATTCTAAGTACTCGTTTCATTCTAGGAAACGAAGTACAAGAAATAAATCGAAATTATGAGTAATCGTGCTTTTCACACATCTGTGCCTTTGAATTCTTGGATAGATAACTAAGAGTATTTTCAAATCTCATACCCATTACGTTCTGATTTCTTCAACATGCATAACATAAGTTTTCAAAACAACCTACATGATTTCAAAACATCCTATACATAGTTCGAAAACATTTTTAATATAGTGTATTTACTTAAACATAACAAATGCACAAAGCTTTGTCTGTATTTTCAAAAACAACCTTCATGATTTCAAAATGTCTCATATAGCCTGAAAACAATATTAGTACAATATATTTTCTTATCAAGTGCATGATTTCAAAAGCATCATTCATGTTTTCCAAAAACCTTATACATAATTTCAAAATTCATTTCGCATGATTTTAAAACATTTTTATGAATATACCTACCTAATACAACTACTTTATGATTTCAAAGGTATTATATATAAGGTTTCAAAAACATTGAACACATTTTTAGAACCCCATGCATAGTATTGCAAAAAAAAATATTTTTCTCATGCATTGACTTAACCTTCAAATTTCGCTTCATATGTCGCCTTGGCATATCGAGCATCTCAACTTCATAAGCATTTCAACTTCATGTTTTGACTTAAGCACGTCCAGTGCAAGGTTTCAAAACATCTTCAACCTCTAAAATCCATATGGATCTTTTTATCTTCACAATTAGATCCTTGTGGATAATTGTCATACAAATCAGAGTCCTTAATTGGATTCCTTATGTACCTAAATTCGAACATTTCGGTTCCTAATAATCGAAATCGAATTTTCTTTTTGAATCTTTCTATCTTTATAGTTAGATTATTGATAACGTTTAAAGTACGAAATGAAATCCACGGAATGGATTCCTAGTGTGCTTTAAATGCATGTACGCAATTAACAAGACAAATTAACAAACAATTTTGTGGTTATGTGACTATGTGTTTATTCATCTTATGTTTTCTTTTATGCATTTTGTGTTTTTATACTCTGATATTTGTTATCCAAATCCTCGCAGGATCTTTCATATCTCAATATGAGGGATTCGTAGCAGGATAGTCAAAAGGTACTGCCTTAAATCCTTAATGGGCTTCTATATAATAGTTAAGACCCTTGGATTATATAGTACCACTCCATGTTTCATAAGAGACCCTTTTAGAGGTCTAGTCAAAAAGATTGATTCACAATCTGGTTAAAAGACGACATCTAGTGATGTAGCTGAACAGACTCCTTGATAGTCTATTTAGATCATTTATTGACTTAATTAAAAGGACTCTATGGCGGTCTAGTCACACTCATCACAGGTTTGTTCATTTGGTTTTACACTACACATTATAAAATAGACTGTGTGAACTGTGCAAGGAATTATCTAATTATGGACGCGTACATAATTATGAAATTTAGTGCACAGAAACCCAGTAAGATTTATTATGTGTAAGAACCGATAGCGACAACAATAACAAAATGAGAACGATGTAATGGAGGTACGGTGGACGCACCAATGATGCTTCATATACTTGTATATAAGTGTCCCTCTTACATTGCAAGCATAATGTTATTAAGGTTACTAGAAGTTCAGAACCCTAACCAATATTGTTCGATCTTTTCAACTTCATGTTTTAAACTCTCACAAGTTTCCTCTAAATAAATTTCGGGATGAAATTTCCTAAAGTAGGGGAGACTGTAACACCTGTGCCTCCACGGCCATCAAACAAATACCGAACCAATGAAATATTATATTTCGTACTTGGGATTTGTAAAAATATGTGTATCATTTGCACATATAAATTTTTGTTCAATTCCAAACTCTAAATCGCTTTCTGGAAGGTTATACGCGCACCGATGCGTAAATATAACCAGTTTAATGCAACAAACACTCCGGAATAGTGACCTTTACATAACTTAGAAATAAGTTTTGAAGGCTTTGGTATGGCAAAAACAAGTTAATTCGCTTACAGGGACTAAACTTGACAAACTGCGAAAGTATGCCAATTTGAACTGTAACAGACATTCCGGAACATGACCATAAGTTAAAAACACCTTAAATATCCTTTATATAGCTTATAAATAGGCTTTGAGGGGTTCGGTGTGCTAAAATAAACTTTTGGCTCATTCAGGTACTAAAAGCGTCAAAAAGTGCACAAGTTTGCATTTTCGTGCATAACTTACGTTCTGAATACATCCGGACATCCAAAAATTTATGTAATCACTAAAATATTTTATTTTAGTGTTTGGCATAAGAAAAATCCATTCGTCACGCCATTTGGATCATTTTTCGCGCATATGCGCATTCCGTCGTAATTAACCGAACAACGTAACCGTACGGCTAAACGAACCGACACCCGAGATATTTTTGAACACATTTTAAGTTCCCTATACTTTAACTTCATTTTAGAGCTTTGAAATGGGGTTAACAGGGCTTAAACGTGTCAAAAAAAAAACGCATCGAAAACCAAGTTTTGAGGTTGCAGGGACTGAAACTGTAAATCTGCCAAACTAGGTCCGTAAACAGGGGCCAGATGCAGCAAAACGTTTTTTTTTCATCTTTTAACAGCCCTTAACACTCTCCAAAGGTCAAGTGCCAAGTGTCAAACTCTTATGGTGAGTGGCCTTTTTGGGTACCATAAGGTTCCGACACATGTACGGATGAGATTAAGGCACGTATTTCGACAAACGATCCTAATGGTGGACCATTCACTATAAATACCCCTTGCCATCCAACCTCTAAACTCACTAGAATCCGATCTCAAATGCTCTAAGTTGAAACCTTTGTTTCATACCTGAGCTATTTTGATCTAGATTAGCATTCGGGGACCCTACGTGAGTATTCTTTCGTTCTTTTATTGCTTTTCGAGTCTGAAAGTCAAACTTTGTTTGACTTTCTGCATTGACCAGCTTATGGTCAATGCGAAGTTCGTTTGAACTTTGCAACGTGATTGTAATCACGATGGTTATAGTCCTTTGTGACTATACCTACTGATTACCACGTTATCTAGGCTCAGTGACGAGCCGTAGTTTCGGTCAGAATACGTATTCTTGCGTATTTTGTAACCAAACTACTTATGGGTATCAAAACCGTTTGTTTTGATACCAAACCTGTTTTCTAAACTTAGTTAAGCATGTTTTAACATGCTTAGCTCGTCACTTTTAGTTTAGTGCTTATATAGGGTCGTAAGGTAAGCGATTTAAACAATCGCTTATACTTTCGAACCCGGCCCGTTTGGTCGATCATTAGGATCCGACCAAGCACATTAGGTGACCATAGTATATAGGGAATAACCTTCCGAGGTTATACCTTATGGTCGCTTCGTTTAAGTAGTTGTATGATAGGTAGCTTATATGCCTTAGGTAAATTACCAAAATGCCCTTTTGACGCCAAAATTCATTTTAAGCATATGTAACATAACTTTTGACATCTAAACTGATTTGACAACAATATTAGACATGTTAAGGCATATGTTACTTGTCATAGGACTAGTTAGGCGGTCCGAACGCGTTTTACGCGAACGACGCATTAAAGTAGCATAAGCTACCTAAACGGGTCGTAATGGGTCGTAAGCACTTAGGTTAGGTTTCATTTAGTATGTAGGCTTTGTTAAACCATACTACATGAGTTCCCATACTCATTTGGTTTACGAGCCCTCATTCTATCCGATCTTCCGATTTAGGTCCGGTTTATTAATGTAGTTACCTATATTAGGTGCCGTTTGATATTCCGAGATCTCTAGCATTGCTTGGTGGTTATCTTAGGACTTCTGAGCAATCTCAAGTGAGTACATAGACCCCTCTTTTACTGTTTTCCAAACGTTTTGGGGTGGAACACATGTGCCTACTTGTTACTTTCATGCTTTCCATGTTTTCACATTATATACATGCTATGTTCATTAGTACACTATTAGTACATGATTTCATTACATTTTATGCTATGTATGTCCATTGTGTGCATACTTAGTACATTGTTTTACATCACATCACATCACATGCTATGTATGTCCATTTAGTACATGCTTAGTACATTATTTTACATTGCATCTCTGTTGCATATGTTCCAGTAACATATGGACACATTGTTTTACAGCTCTACCTTGTATGTTTACTCTAGCATACTAGGTACATTATCTTCATAAAACATGCTTACATTTTGGTATGACATTTGGTTTGTTTAAACTATACTATACATTCATTAACACCGATCACGCCGCTCGGTAGTAGGTAGTGGTACCATAGGACTTGACAAATCCCATTCCTGAAATCTCGGGTTTGTTTGGACGTAAGGAATGACCGAATCCGAATACATATTCTTTTGATAACTCATTTTTACATAGTTATCCGACTGTCGCAACGCTTGGATGTATGAATTTTTACAATACCGCATAAATGTTCATATTCAGTATAGCATGCATATATTTTACAAAACATAACTTTGATTTAAACCAAGTTTTACTTCAATACTTTGTTTTGTGCATTTCATCTATGGTTTAGTTGATGCATTTCACTAGCCATACATAAACATTTGTTACACATTACTTGACTACTTTTGGACTATCAACATTTGACATGGTTTTATACAAGGACTTTTGACAATTGGTTTAAACATAGACATCTTATATTGGTGGTTTGGTTTGAGTAAGTGATTTAAGTAACGAGGCGTGTGTATTATGATACAAGCATGGTGGATACGCCGCTGGTACTTCCTATATATAAGTGATTGTATGGTATTACATATCGTTGCGTTATTTGAAATCATTTCAATTTAGACATATAAAATTTTATACAAATAACATACTTTTCACAATACATTTTTTACAAACAACTTAACTTATACAAACTCATTTTTACATGGTTATTCATTTAACCATGCATTATTCTCTTATTTATACGTATCATCTGAACTTATTGTTTTTCAAATGATTTACAAAGACAAAGCAAATTACAAGGTTCATGACTAAACATTTTCTTAAACAGATGTCATGAATCTTATTTTCACAAAACCTATGTACTCGCCGGCATTTTTATGCTGACGTACCTATTTTCACATATGTTTCAGGAAATGAAGCATAGGATTGATCAAGATACACTTAGGCGGACATGGGCCTTAGTGCAATAAAAGATGCAAGACTAGTTATTTTGTTATGTTTCTTTGATTGTCAAGACATTGTAACTCTTTTAATCAATAAAACAATATTTCAAGTTCCATGTGTTATGAAACAATGATTCTGTTACAACACTCCCCGATGTTTCCGCCACGTTTTGTAGGTTCTACGTGGTCGGGGTGTGACAGTTGTAATCGAAGAAGAAGGAGGGAAGGGCAGAGATCTGGTGTAGATGATGATGTCTTAAAAAAAAGAATAAGACACCAATTATGTATGTGTGTGTAGGTATAATCAACAGAAGGAAGGAGATGAGGGAATTGAGATAAGGTTAGGGTTTTCAAAGAGGTGAAATCTGATGGTGTGCGTGGTTACTTGATCTGTTTTAAGAAAAATGAGGGGATAAGTGTATTACCACAAATATATACTAGGTTTTTTTTTAGTTAGTGGGCTTTGGGCTTGGGCCCAAGGCCTGCAAGCCCAATCCCCATGTTTAGGTGGCCCGTAATTCCTACGATCCAGTCTACGAAACCCGAACTTTCCGTAACGTCGTAAATTAAATTTTTAGGATCAAATTATGAAAAATAGAGTCGACAGTCGCGTTTGGCGCGTTTGTTCTTCGATAACAGTAAAAATCGCGTAAAAGTCGCCGTTAGCCGATTTAATCCGTTTTTCGATTCGGTTTCGACTACGGATATAAAAATTTAATTACGAATCTAAAATATATCGTAAAAATTTAGTATTAGTCGGCGTTGTCAGTATTTCGTTTGGTTTCAATTCGTTGTTGTTTAACGTTTAGCAGGTATTTCCGTAAACCACCGTTCGCGCACTGTAAAGCCGGTTAGACGTTCCTAGGCACTCCAAAGGCCTATTTAATTTGCATCTTAAACACTATTTATTATTGTTTTAAACGTCTGTTAATCGCATAATTAAAGCAGCAAATCACCGGTTGTCACATTCTCCCCCTGTTAATAAAATTTCGTCCTCGAAATTTAGACTATGTTAACTCTTTAAAGTTATGTTATGCGTAGGTGAATACGAATAATGTCAAAGTGATTGAATCATGAAATCAAATCAAGACTTATTCGAATTATGTGAATTCAATGACATACTACAACAATAAGGACCCAACGGTTAAAAGGAATGTGTTTCAGAATTTGATGTCAAGGGAAACGAGGCGTACTGATACAGTCACCAGAGTGACTAAGGTAACAGGGATCCAACAAAGAACGGGAACTTCGACCAATCGAATTGTCACACCCCAACCGATGGCGGAAACATCGGGGTGCGAGCACTAGGCGTTCAGATTGCTCATGAAGTTCCATAACACTAGATATTTCAATAGAATTTAAATTGATTTCATAGTATATGTCTAAAATCAACCATCAACCACAAATAACCAGTATCAAACATAACAAGCATTGTTTCAATTGTTCAAGTGTCTAAATTAACTAGGCGACGTTTCTAGGCATCTCCTAGCTTGATTTCCAGGTGTTCCAGAGCAACCTATCAGCCTGCAACTTGTATTAAAATATCAATACAAAAGTATTGGCGAGTATACAAGTTTGATAATAGAGTAATAGATTTAAAACAACTCATATCCACAATGTAAGTATAAAAATAGTTTCAGCCGTGCTAGTGTCGCAGTCCACGCAGTGATAGCCCAAGTATCCCGATGCTTTAGTGTTTACCCAAGACTCAAGGTAAACTAGAATCCTCCTAACAATACCCCCTGAAAATAATGGGAGAGGTGCACCCCCTATAGCGCTACTATTGTTAAGGCGGAACTACACACCCTGGATTAAACGTCACATAGCACACATAGAATACTAGAATGCACAAGTTTTCACATACACATAGGATAGAGTTTAGATTTCAAATGATTTAAGTTTATATAGAATACATGTTACACCCCAAAGTTTAGAAGTAAAAGGGGATCGAGTATACTCACAGTGATTGCTTAACAGTCACAACTGTTATTGGATCAAAGGGAGCTCTTTTTAGAATTAGCCTGATTAGATTACAATAGGATAAGAGTCGGGCAGAATGACGAGATTGCACAAAGGTGTGACTCAGTCACTGGATTGGGTGGCTGTCCGATCGGATTGCCAGTCTATCGGGTGGCTAAGTGTTAGTGGGATGAGTGGCTGTCCGATCGGGTGGTCACTCGATTCAAGTGTCAAGTGCTTTGGTTCCTCTGATTGGGTGGTTGCTCGATCGGATGGCTATCCGATCGGGTTGCCATTCGGTCAAGGGTTCCAAGTTTCAAGTTTCTGAAAAAGTTTCTAAGTGTTGGAAGATTTCAAAGTTTCAAGGCTGCGAGACAAGTGTCACCTGATCGGGTGGTTGTCCGATCGGTCGGCTGTCCGATCGGATTGCTGCTCGATTGGCGATCCTTGTTCCGTTTCCCATTTTGTAAAAGATTGAAGAAAAGATGAAGAAACTTAAGTTTTATATGAAAAGGTCTAGATTTAACTTAGATTTAGTGTAATAACGTATGAAATTCCTTAGATCCAAGCAAGATCTTGCCAGAAATGATGTTATATAGCAGTTTGTACAAACCACCATGATGACATCACCCTCAAGAACTCAGATCTGAGAGATTTCATGGTGAAAAGTGTGGTTTCAAGGGTGAATCTTGTAGAGAACAGAGTGTAGATCAAGAAAGTACAAGGATCTAGTCTAATACGTAACGAGATCACCAAAAAATGAAGAAATGTAGTGTGCGTGTGTAACACCCCAACCCGGAAGGGCTGACGTGTCACAATAACAGTGATATCATAAACAAAAGTCATAATTCCATTTATTTATTTGACAAGGATACAAACATATAACAACGAAACTTAAGATTAATATACAAGCAGACACATTCAATTTTATTAACTAACATCTTCAGATTTATTCCTAAGCTTTATTCTTCTCTCTTTCCCCCGCCCAAGATAACCTGCTGACCTGTAAATACAAAATTTATACGGAATGAGCCAAATGCTCAGTACGGAATTATAGGCTCAAAGAACAAATAACGCTTTATGCAAAACTTATACAATTCAAGAACATAATTTCATAATCATATCTTATGGATGTACCCATGAGCAAACTGAAAACGTGACAATACACAGGTAGCTATTCCTGCATACTTATCACACGAGATGGCCAGTTGGCATACCTGTTATCCATCTCATTAACTTAAATTCTAGGATCGATCCATACGCCTCCTAGTAGCTTTGTACCACACTTGTACCTAGGGACGCCGTGAACTAATCTCTCCGTCACAGATGGAGCACATGCTGTTGATGCCGCAACAACATGCTCGTGGGACACTCCACGAGAAGCGATACTCAGGGTAACAGAGTACAAATGGTCTTATTCACATAACTTATAAAACTTATTTTCAGAACAGAACAGAACATATATTGGAACATGCGATAATGAGTACAACTAACATAATACTATCGCACGACATGAAAGCTTAAATCAAATGATTAGAATAAAATTCGAACGGACTGTCAAATGAATCGATACTCAAAGACGTGAGGAGTTTTAAAATATATAGTAATTTAGTGGTTTATAACAATTTGAATATGAAGCAATAAGGAGTGGGGTAAGGATCCGTACCTTAATAATTCCAAAGTGATGCTACCTTGTGATAATATTTCAGATTTATACGGGCAGAGTTTAGACTACTGATTAGTCTTTTAACCTAATTTAAATAACATGCACACAACTAGGTTAGTAACTTAATACAGCCTTTACGATAACTCACGAGATCAAATTCTCACAACGAATGACAAAGTGTGATACTTCATCCATCGAATTAACGATGATCCGTCAAATTAATGACGAACGACAAAGTACAATACTTTATCCATCGAATTAACGATGATCCGTCAAATTAATGACGAACGACAAAGTATAACCCTAATGTGGGCAGCACTTAAACATCCATTGGATATATTGATCGATCGGACAATGAATCGTAATAGCGATCGAGTTATTACCCTGTTCTGCAGCACCCCGCTATACTTAATTAGAGTTTCGTGTGTGTTAATTGTGGTATTCGGACGAAAACTCAGCGTAATTTTGGAGTTTGAACGTCGTTTCAGTGCCCAGATTCAAGTGCCAATGTCCTCTATTTATAGCTGAATTTTGTCCAGCCCTGCGCATCGTAGCAATATAACCCCTGCGCATCGTATGGGTCCAAAAATGCTTATTTGCTTGCCACGTTTGGGAGAAAGCCTGCTGAGTCGACGTTTCGTTTAAATTCGATTTTTATAATAAGTTATATGGATAATCGTTGAGTAGGGAACACCCCCCCCCCTGAGTTTTAGGGGCCCTAATCCTGATTCTGAATTTTCTGAAAATTCTAGGGTTTGTACAGAATTACTTGGGTGTCTCAATTAGGGTTTCCTATGGGTTAATTTAATAAAATAATTAGGTCTTTTAATTTTATTAGTTTATTATGATTTTAAATTTTCGGTTATTACAACTATTACCCCCTTAAAAGAAATTTCGTCCTCGAAATTTTTCAAATAAGAATATAACCTATCGCATAAGTAACAGAAACAGAACTTTTATTGCAGAGTTACTAACTTATATAACCAGAATCTCCTAACATACATGTGTATCTGAAATTCATAACTAAGGTCATGACTATAATTGTCAATTACCTTACATATGTGTCCTAATGGTCCTTCTATAACGTATCTTAATAAAATATCTTACCGTACGAAAAGTCAATAGAGTCTTACAGATACTTAGAGTGACTATTGGTACTGATATTTCCTACATAGATATGCTTAGTCATAGCTAAGATATATTCACATAAGGTAAAGCATAAATGACCGTAAACAGAAACAAATGAACATATATCAAAGAGCAAGATTTACCATTACTCGACTAAAATTCTATTGCGAGAATAGATTAGGGTATAGAGAGTGAATTGATTCTTCAGATTCCCATGTTGCTTCGCGTTCAGAGTGATTTTTCCAGAGGATTTTAACAAACGGAATTACTTTCCTACGCAAAACCTTTTCTTGTCGATCTAAGATGGCTTCTGGCTCCTCTTCATAGGATAAATCCTCGTGAATTGTAAGTAACGGATAACTAATGACATGAAGTGGATGATAATTATATCCTCTTAACGAGGAGACATGAAAAACGTTATGAACGTGAGAGAGCCGAGGAGGTAATGCCAGTCGATATGACACTTCTCCAATTCTTTCAAGGATTTCAAACGGACCGATGAAACGGGGACTAAGCTTCCCTTTAATTCCAAATCTACGAACACCACGCCAAGGTGATACCTTTAAGAATACGTGGTCACCAATTTTGAATTCGAGTGGTCGTCTATCTTGATCTGCATAGCTCTTTTGTCTGCTCTGAGCTTCTTTCAGTTTTTCTCGTGCCATAGTGACTTTTTCATTTGTAATCTGAACTAGTTCTGGCCCTTCAATAATCTTTTCTCCAACTTCATCCCAGCAGATCGGTGCGCGACATTTCCGACCATACAAAAGCTCAAAAGGTGCCATGCCAATACTTGCTTGCCAACTATTGTTGTAAGCGAACTCAACAAGGCATAGATATTCATCCCAGTTTCCAGACCATTCAAGTGCACATGCTCGGAGCATGTCTTCCAAGGTTTGGATCGTACGTTCTGACTGCCCATCTGTTTGTGGATGGAAAACCGTACTAAACTTCAGTCGTGTCCCCCAAGCTGCCTGAAAACCTTTCCAAAATCGTGAGGTGAAACGTGGGTCTCTATCTGAAACAATGGAACACGGTGTGCCATGGAGTCGAATAATTTCTTGAAGAAATATTTCGGATAACTTATTAACCAAAAATCCTTGCTGAATCGGTAGAAAATGTGCTGACTTTGACAATCTATCGACAACAACCCATACAACATCATTCTTCTTGAATGTCTTAGGCAAACCGGTAACAAAATCCATTGTGATCTCATCCCATTTCCATATGGGAATATCCAATGGCTGCAACAGACCGCTTGCTCGTTTGTGTTCAATTTTCACTTGTTGGCAAGTGAGGCATTTACTTACGTATCGAGCAACGTCTTCCTTCATGCCATTCCACCAGAAGTTATGTCTTAAGTCTCGATACATCTTGGTAGATCCTGGGTGAATTAAAAATGGTGAGCTGTGAGCTTCGGCTAACAATGACTCACGAAGGCTGGAGTCATCGGGTACACAAAGTCTTTTGCCGCACCAAATCACCCCCTGATGGTCTATACTAAATTCAGATTGCTTACCCACCTCGAGATTTTGCACAATTGCCCAAAGTTCTCCATCTTGCTTTTGTGCATCTTTAATCCGTGATATGAGGTCAGGTTCAATCTGTATTCTAGCTAGATATCCATCAGATTTACTAACCTGAAGCCAAATGTTCATCCTTTCGAGATCTTTCCTAATACGAGGCTGAATTTGTAAGCAAGATATAGTCCCGAAATTCTTTCGGCTCAATGCGTCAGCTACAACATTGGCTTTGCCTGGATGGTACTGAATATTAACGTCGTAATCTTTTAAAAGTTCTAACCACCTTCTCTGCCTCATATTTAGCTCCTTCTGCGTAAATATGTACTTGAGGCTCTTGTGGTCGGTAAAGATGTCACAACTCTCACCATACAGATAGTGTCGCCAAATCTTAAGTGCAAAGACGACTGCGGCTAATTCTAAATCATGTGTAGGGTAGTTAACTTCATAAGGCTTCAACTGACGAGAGGCATAAGCGATAACCTTCCCATGTTGCATTAGCACACAACCTAATCCTTTCTTTGAGGCATCACTATAGACTTGGTAACCTCCTGATCCAGAAGGGAGAGCGAGTATCGGAGAAGATACGAGTCGTTTCTTCAATTCTTCAAAACTTTTCTCTTGTTCTTCATTCCATGAGTACTTCACCCCTTTCCTTAGGAGTTTTGTGAGTGGTAAAGCAATTACCGAGAATCTTTCAACAAATCTTCGGTAATAGCCAGCAAGACCCAAGAAACTTCGTATTTCGGTAACAGAAGTGGGTCTTGGCCATTTTGTAATAGCTTCAACCTTTGTTGGGTCTACCATAATTCCCTCTGCTAATATGACATGACCTAGAAATGCCACTTGGCTAAGCCAAAAGTCACATTTGGAAAACTTCGCGTACAGCTTCTCATGCCTCAAGGTTCTAAGTACTTCATGTAGATGTGCTTCATGCTCTTCGTGACTCTTAGAATACACTAGAATGTCATCGATAAAGACAATAACGAATTTGTCTAGGAATTTGTGAAATACGCGATTCATCAAATCCATGAAGACTGCGGGTGCATTAGTTAGCCCAAAGGGCATAACCAAAAATTCGTAATGACCATATCGAGTACGAAAGGCGGTCTTGGGAACATCATCATTCTTGATCTTTAGCTGATGATACCTGGACCTCAGGTAGATTTTTGAGAAGAACTGAGCCCCCTGAAGTTGATCAAAGAGATCATCAATGCGAGGTAGAGGATACTGATTACGAATAGTAATCTTGTTCAACTCTCGGTAGTCAATACATAAACGCATACTACCATCTTTCTTCTTCACAAATAAGACCGGAGCACCCCAAGGTGAAACACTGGGTCTTATGAATCCTAGATCTAACAATTCTTGCAATTGTTCCTTCAACTCCTTTAGTTCCATCGGGGCCATACGGTATGGAGCTTTAGAAATAGGTTCGGCACCAGGGATTAAGTCGATGGTGAATTCTACCTGACGGTCAGGTGGTAATCCTGGTAGTTCATCCGGAAATACATCAGGATATTCACGAACAACGGAATGGCTATCGATACTCTTAACACTAGCAGAAGTATTCTTAATCGATGCTAGGAATCCAGCACAGCCGTTTGATAAGAATTTTCGAGCCTTAAGCGCAGAGATAATCTTAAGAGATTTATGAGCTTGAGTTCCCTGATATATAATATCAGGATGATGAATATCACCGAAAATAACACGGCGAGAATGACAATCTATAGTTACACGATGTCTAGACAACCAATCTATTCCTAGAATAACATCAAAATCACACATATGTATTGGAAATAGATCGGCCTTACACAAAATAGATTCAATACTGATCGGACAATCTTTATATACGTAAGTGATTGCGGATGAATTTTCCATGGGAGTGGAAATGGTTAAGGTATGATTTAAGAGAGTTGGTTTTATCGGAAGGTACTTAGTAAACGAATGGGATACTAAAGAATGAGTCGCTCCTGTGTCGAATAACACATAGATACTATGTTTACCAAGCTGAAGGTTTCCCGACACAGTACCTGGGACATTAGCAGCATCAGTAGCAGAAAGTGCGAAAACTCTTCCTCCAACATTGGGTGGTGCAACGTTGGGTCGGTTATTCTTCTTAGTGTCTTTGTTTGTACACTCCTTAATCATGTGTCCAGTTTGGCCACATCCAAAGCATGCTCCTGTACTTCGGTGACATACGCCCTGATGTCGCTTACCACAAGTATTACATAGAGGATATGTAATCTGATTCAGTGGTTGAGTTCTAATAGGTTCTGCAGACAACTGAATCTGGTTTTGAGCAGGTCTCGGGTTTTGTAGTCTAGGTTGCCATGGACGTGCCTGATTTCCAGAGTTTTGATTTCCTTGCACTTTGCGATCTTGATGCTGGGGCGTAGTGGATGATTGGCCGTTTTCCTGCTTAAATTGTCCTTCCCTATTTCTCTTCTTATTATCTCCAGTTCGAGATAAGAATTCTTTCCTTTCGAATTCAAAAGTTTTGATTGCATCAGCAACTTCGGTGATATCCTTAAATTTCATATACATGATCGACTTCCGAATTCGATCATTGACTGCCCATTTGCATTTTTCTGCCTGGACTTCTGCTGATCCTGCAACATCTCCTACAATACTAGCCAACCTTGAAAATCGAGTAATGAACTCAGAGGCTGGTTCATCACTCCCCTGTCGAATCACTGCATACTCCCTGATATAAGCTTCTTTATCAGCGGTCGAAAAATACTTGTCGTAAAAGATATTACGAAAGTCGACCCATGAAAGATTAGTGTCAAAATCATCCCCTCCTTTGACATTCTTATATCCTTCCCACCAAGTTTGGGCGTCATCTTCGAGTTTGTAGGTAGCCAATCTAACTTTGTATTGCTCCAGAACTCCAAGAACTCCGAAGATCTTTTCAATATGAGCTATCCAGTTCCTTGCTTCGACTGGATTATTAGCGTGACAAAAGGATTTCGGCTTTTGTTTTTGGAATTTACTAATCCATATGTCTATACTATAAGTAGTATTGTTTGTGGTATTCTCACGAGTTTCACCACCAGAGGTTGGATTAGTGTTAGTGCCTTCTGGATGATGAGTTTGTTGAATAATGGCCTCAGCTGTTTGAGCAACCAGGTTTGGAAGCAACCCGGCAACAGCCTGGTTGATAGCATTAATTACGCTTGGATCGACTGGAGTCTCATTCGAAGAAGTGTTGTTACGTACAGGGTTAGTACGAGTATTCCTACGTAGCGGACGATGAGGAGGCATATCTATACGAATAAACATAGGTATTAAACCAAATAAGAGACCAAATTGAATCCTATCATAGATATCTACCCATTTCTCACAGGTTTTAATTACTATCTTCAAGTTTTCTACAGGAAAGAGCCTTTGCTCTGATACCATAGCTGTAACACCCCAACCCGGAAGGGCTGACGTGTCACAATAACAGTGATATCATAAACAAAAGTCATAATTCCATTTATTTATTTGACAAGGATACAAACATATAACAACGAAACTTAAGATTAATATACAAGCAGACACATTCAATTTTATTAACTAACATCTTCAGATTTATTCCTAAGCTTTATTCTTCTCTCTTTCCCCCGCCCAAGATAACCTGCTGACCTGTAAATACAAAATTTATACGGAATGAGCCAAATGCTCAGTACGGAATTATAGGCTCAAAGAACAAATAACGCTTTATGCAAAACTTATACAATGCAAGAACATAATTTCATAATCATATCTTATGGATGTACCCATGAGCAAACTGAAAACGTGACAATACACAGGTAGCTATTCCTGCATACTTATCACACGAGATGGCCAGTTGGCATACCTGTTATCCATCTCATTAACTTAAATTCTAGGATCGATCCATACGCCTCCTAGTAGCTTTGTACCACACTTGTACCTAGGGACGCCGTGAACTAATCTCTCCGTCACAGATGGAGCACATGCTGTTGATGCCGCAACAACATGCTCGTGGGACACTCCACGAGAAGCGATACTCAGGGTAACAGAGTACAAATGGTCTTATTCACATAACTTATAAAACTTATTTTCAGAACAGAACAGAACATATATTGGAACATGCGATAATGAGTACAACTAACATAATACTATCGCACGACATGAAAGCTTAAATCAAATGATTAGAATAAAATTCGAACGGACTGTCAAATGAATCGATACTCAAAGACGTGAGGAGTTTTAAAATATATAGTAATTTAGTGGTTTATAACAATTTGAATATGAAGCAATAAGGAGTGGGGTAAGGATCCGTACCTTAATAATTCCAAAGTGATGCTACCTTGTGATAATATTTCAGATTTATACGGGCAGAGTTTAGACTACTGATTAGTCTTTTAACCTAATTTAAATAACATGCACACAACTAGGTTAGTAACTTAATACAGCCTTTACGATAACTCACGAGATCAAATTCTCACAACGAATGACAAAGTGTGATACTTCATCCATCGAATTAACGATGATCCGTCAAATTAATGACGAACGACAAAGTACAATACTTTATCCATCGAATTAACGATGATCCGTCAAATTAATGACGAACGACAAAGTATAACCCTAATGTGGGCAGCACTTAAACATCCATTGGATATATTGATCGATCGGACAATGAATCGTAATAGCGATCGAGTTATTACCCTGTTCTGCAGCACCCCGCTATACTTAATTAGAGTTTCGTGTGTGTTAATTGTGGTATTCGGACGAAAACTCAGCGTAATTTTGGAGTTTGAACGTCGTTTCAGTGCCCAGATTCAAGTGCCAATGTCCTCTATTTATAGCTGAATTTTGTCCAGCCCTGCGCATCGTAGCAATATAACCCCTGCGCATCGTATGGGTCCAAAAATGCTTATTTGCTTGCCACGTTTGGGAGAAAGCCTGCTGAGTCGACGTTTCGTTTAAATTCGATTTTTATAATAAGTTATATGGATAATCGTTGAGTAGGGAACACCCCCCCCCCTGAGTTTTAGGGGCCCTAATCCTGATTCTGAATTTTCTGAAAATTCTAGGGTTTGTACAGAATTACTTGGGTGTCTCAATTAGGGTTTCCTATGGGTTAATTTAATAAAATAATTAGGTCTTTTAATTTTATTAGTTTATTATGATTTTAAATTTTCGGTTATTACAGCGTGCGTCTGGTCGAACAGGGCTGTCACATCAGAGAATAAAGTGATGTGACAGGCATATTTATAGTGTGGAGGGGAATTGAGGCGGTGCAGCATGGATCGGGTGACGGCTCGATCGAGTGGTTATCCGATCGGGCGGTCATCCGATCAGGTGGTCATCCGATCGGATTGCCACTTGGCCAATCCAATT
Organism: Helianthus tuberosus; assembly: GCA_030545235.1. Taxonomy (NCBI): domain Eukaryota; kingdom Viridiplantae; phylum Streptophyta; class Magnoliopsida; order Asterales; family Asteraceae; genus Helianthus; species Helianthus tuberosus. The sequence continues at coordinate 1,643 of JARYGA010014062.1, read as the reverse complement.
CTTTCCGCGTTCCCGTTTTTGATTCGTTTTGCTAGTTAGCTTATTCGTTGCGTAACATTAGGTAATAGAATAACTGGATTATAGTATTAATATAAAAGTTTCACAAGTTTTATAGATTCCGCCAGTGACAAGACTCTAGTCTCTTGTTCCACCAAGAATCAAGTTTCACGAGTCTAAAGAGTCAAGCACCACATAGATTTAGACATTCCAAGCACGTAGAATTAGGCATTCCAAGCATAGATTTAGACATTCCAGGCATAGATTTTTGTCATTCCAAGTATATAAATTTAGGCATTTCAAATCGTAGATTTAGACATTTCAACACATAGATTTAGACGTTCCAGCATATAGATTTAGACATTCCAAATACATAGAATTAGGCCTTCCAAATACATAGAATTAGGCATTCCAAATTAGGCATTCCAAATATATATCATACTTTAGGGACCCAAAATGATAATGGTTAAACTTCAGGGGCTAATCTTGACAAAAGCCTAAAGTTTGGGACGCTGGGCGTTACAGTCTCCCCTCCTTTAGGAGATTTCATCCCCGAAATCTTAGAAGAAGACTGCTCGAAGAGCTGCGGATACTTGGCCTTCATATCACTTTTCAATTCCCAAGTGAATTCGGCGCCACGCTTTCCTTCCCATCGAACCTTAACTATGGGAATTTTGCTGCGCCTCAGTCGCTTGACAGTTTGATCCATGATTTCGACCGGTTTCTCCACAAATTGAACAGCTTCATTTATTTGCAAGTCTTCAAGGGGAACCTGCAGTTCCTCGTCGGCTAGGCATTTACGTAGGTTAGACACGTGGAACACCGGGTGCACATTGTTTAGTTCTTGTGCAAGTCGAGTCTGTACGCCACCTTGCAAATCCTTTCAAGTATCACGAAAGGTCCTACATAGCGAGGAGCGAGCTTTCCCTTTTTACCAAAATGAACCACTCCCTTCCAGGGAGATACCTTGAGTAGAACTCGGTCACCAACAGCAAATTCCAGAGGCTTGCGCCTTTTATCAGCATAGCTCTTTTGTTTGCTCCTAGCCTTGATCAAGTTATCACGGATCTGAAGAATCTTATCCGTTGTCTCTTGAATAATCTCAGGGCCAGTGAACTGCTTTTCCCCAACCTCATGCCAGTTGAGAGGAGATCGGCATTTCCGTCCATACAAAGCTTCGAAAGGAGCCATCTGAATACTGGAATGATAGCTGTTGTTGTACGAGAATTCTATCAATGGTAAATGTACATTTCAGTTACCACCAAAGTCGATGACATAAGAACGGAGCATGTCCTCTAGGGTTTGAATAGTACGCTCGGTATGTCCATCCGTCTGAGGATGAAAGGCTGTGCTAAGATTCAAGTGCGAACCCATAGCGGACTGAAATGTTTACCAAAGACGTGAAGTAAAACGACCATCACGGTCAGAGATTATGTCAAGAGGGATGCCATGACGGTATATAATCTCATCGGTATAGATCCTAGCAAGTTTCTCCACTTTATAATCTTCACGATTAGGAAGAAAGTGGGTCGATTTAGTTAAACGGTCAATGATCACCCAAATACTGTCATGATCGGCAGGTGTACGAGGTAACTTAGTAATAAAGTCCATAGCAAGACTATCCCACTTCTAAACGGAGATTTTAG